>JAZKJV010010404.1:0-12500 GCA_037367405.1 Ottelia alismoides | reverse complement strand
AGTTATCATAAAGAAATGTAAAATATATTATTATTGTGTAAAAATAGCAAAGAATTACGCATAATATAAGTCAATAGTTAACACCTTATCTTATCAATTCATGAATTTTTTTGTAAAATGTATTCTGGTTTTGTAAAGTAAGTTATTTCTTTGTAATATATAATTATACATTGTAAAATTGAGGAACTTGAAAATTTAATTTATCAGATATTTGCATAGAAGATATAACTTCTTCTTTCATATTGATACACCAATAATCTCAACAAAAATATAATTTATCATAAAGAATTGTAAAATATGTTATTATTTTGCAAAATAACAAAGAATTACGCGTAATAGAAGTCATTAGGTAACACACTTATTCTATCAATTTATAATTTTTTGTAAAATGTATCCGGTGTTTGTAAAAGATGTTTTTTCTTCGTAATATAGAAATATACATTTTAAAATTTTGTAACTTGAGGATTACGAAACTTGTTTAGAAGCTTGATTTCCGACGGATTCCAATAGTCACATCTCATACTTTGTATGTGAATTACGAAGAAACTATGTAAAAGAATATAATATTATCGTAAAATAAACAAGCATATCCAATACACTTTTAGCTATTTGTAAATCAAGTCGTATTATTTAAGTTGTAAACAACATTTCATATTTGCTTTCTCTCTCTACATTTTGGATTGCAACTAAATTTAAGTTGTATAGTTGAAAAAGAATTTTGTAAAAAAAACCATTTATTCAAGTTTGTTTCATCTACAACAATTTTCATTGTATTAAAAAACATTTAGTCTATTGTAAAGCTAGATGCATAATTAAATATTTAATTTGTGTTATTTATGTGTTGCCTTATCAAATTTACTCTAGCTTATTACATCTACAACAATTTTACGTGTTACATGTATTCTATCTTTATAGCAACATGTATATTTTGAATTTTTAAATATATATTCCCAATTTCTATAAATTAACAATTAATATTCATGCAATCTTAAAATAGTAATCACGGATATTCCAATCTATTTCTTTTTTATTTATTAATTAGTTTATCCTTCTTTTTAGGAAATTGTGTTTGAGTATCTATCAATTAGTGGTATTGATCTTGTCTCTACATTCTCCATCTAAAGACTCATATTCACACCTTTTTAAGAACAAGGAAAAGGTGCCTTTAATTGAATTGCTCCCTATGCGTGTGTATATTTAGATTTAGGATGTGGTATGGCATGTACACGACTTAGACATATTCAACTTTTTACTTTCAAAAGTTGGGATTAATATATATATATATGTATGTATGTATGTATGTATGTATGTATGTATGTATGTATGTATGTATGTATGTATGTATGTATGTATGTAGGTATGTATGTATGTATGTATGTATATACTTCTTTAGATTTGTCTCTCCATGGGGGAGCACACTGTGCCACATGTTCATTAATTCTTTGACCATTAACCAACCTATAAAATTTAAACAGGCTCAAAACCAACATCCCATATAAAAACTTAAACTTTTGATCATATGGTGATTGCATGGCGATGGGGTTCAATATCCAATTTGATGTTTGAATCACTCTAATGTAGTCTATGTAGTTTACACAAGGTGAGAACTACATTGTTGCTGAAGAGACTGCTCATGAAATTCGAATATTTCGATAATTAACCCATAATAGATATAGCAATGGAAAGAAAATTAAATGTGGAACTAAAATTTATTATAACTCTACATATGTGTCATAGTTATCAGTATGTGTAGAGTGTCGAACACAAGGAGCAAACATGATAGATCGGGAAATTGAATTCCAAAATTTACCCTTCTCTTGTTTACTGAATGTCTTTTGTGTGGGTTTTTAATTTTATATTTTCTATGGATTTAAATTTTTTATGATTTTTTTTGTTTTTTATTTTATATCTTTTATTTTATTTCTATATTTCCTGATTTTACTTTCCACTTACTTTTTAAAAGTTAATATAGGAATATATATACGACTATATCAACAATAAAGGATGATATATTAATAAATACTACTAAATATTACTAAAATTGAAGAATAAAACATTTTAGGGGTTTATAAAATTTTCTACTATTTTTGAGATTTTTTAGAGTTTTTTCTAATTTTTATATGTTTTTAAAGTAAAAAAATATCTCAAAATATGGATTAAATAAATAGGCTGAATTGATTTGAGATTTAAAGTACCAAGCCCAAAATTTCACAAAATAAATTTTAATATAAAATATATAAAATAAAGAAAATTATCGAACATAAATTAATATTTTTAGAATTTTTTGTTATTTAGCATATTATTATATATGATTTTGGAACTTTCTAATTTAGTCATTTCCTTTTTCTATTTTTAGGTATTTTTAGTTTGGAGTTCTAAAATAATATAATAAAAAAGGTAATTTTTATTTTTGGGTATTTTTAAATGCAAACCGAGGTAAAAATGTACTATTTTGAATTTTAATAAATAGGTTAAATACCTAAAATGCAAATAAAATATATATCGTGAAAGTGTATGCTAACATGTACTTAACTCTATTTTTGCTTACTTTTCTGAGCATGGATGATATTTTTAATAAATGAAATGCAGGCACAAAAATAAATGAACTAGCAATGGCGTATTTTACAAATAAAAATACAGGCAAGGGTTACAATGTAAGTTACCTAAAATATTACAATTAATATTAAAAGTTTAAGTACTCATCTGAAAAACAAAAACCTATTGGGGATGACTGCAAAAAGGCCACCTCACATGCAACGACACGTGAGGTGACGTGGCCCGGACCCAAACATAATGTCACTAAGCTTTAGGGATTTCCTTGTAATTTTTACATCAAATATAAATAGAAATAAAATACTATAGGACTAAAATAAAATAAACAAAAATAAGGGGAAGGGTCTATAAATTACCCTCACCAAATATTTGATCAGATGGTGCAAGGCGCCTCACTTGGATGTGAATCACACTTTAGTGGCGTGATGACACATCGGATCAGTGGCTAGGATTAGATCCTTAGACGAATATCGATTGTGGAAGCTTGCTCTAATCCGATGACACATGTGCGATCTGGGACTCAACACCTGATCGAACGACAAAGAAGATGCTTGGAAGGACTGGCAAAGAATGTCAGCCCTCCCGAGTTTCAATCTAACATAGTTGCCGCCTCTGGCCACCTGTTGCACTGATGATAGTCTCATAAGCCTCATCTCTTCGTCTCACAGTCAGTCGATGCCTCAAAAAGCTCTAGATATCATCGGAGGAGCTTTGGAAGGCGTGAGTTTCTAGATCTACTTTTGAACCTCAAAACCCCTCAGATGGGGTACTTGTAGATATGCATATGGTTATAAAGCTTCACACTACAAGGAATCGAGAACATGTCTGGGCTTTTATTGATGGTTATCGAGGGTGAAATGATGAAGTTGTTAGCAATATGAGCCTCGGGCGAACCATTTCTACAATAAATGTTATTGTAATGAATAAATTATCAATGAAAGTTATTGATTATTTTTCACTCCCTTTCTGAGATTAAATGAATGAATGCCCTATAGGGTCCCTCTGTACAATAAGGGTTATGTACCATGGCTAACTTCATGATTATACAGCTATTGATTCATTGGATGAATCATAGAGGTTAATGCTTGGATGGAATATCTAAGGAGTTAGATAGAGGACTCATCAAGCATCGTCAAATGATTATTAAGTGATGATCTCCAGCTTGAGTAGGAGATGGCAATCCTCTCTTAGATCGCTGATGTCTGACTAATCTCTTGATGTAGGTCCTTTGCATGGGATAGTGATTCAGAGGTGTCAGGTTAGTTGAGTCAATGGGTTGAATTAACGAGATCGAGATAACCAAAGACCTACGTTGAATACTGTCACCGCATAGGCATGCATCCTCTGACCAGAGACAGATGTGTTGCTATATGTCAGAGTGTGTACATTTGGCAGACCAATAGGTTGATGACCTAACCAAGGTCTATAAACAGGTGAGCTGGTGTGCATGTAAGGAACATATAAGTAATACGATCTCTCAAAGGGATCATACAGGTTCACTTGTGAACCGGGAGGCATGAGCTCACTCATGAGGTATTGGGATTGAACAAATTCCATGCATGGTCGTCATGCTTTGGAAGCATGACATGAATTTGAAGGTAAGATATATGCTTTGGGAAAGCATATGATCTATGCCAAATCCCAGTGACCAAGATTGAGAAACTTTATGATCAAACCCTGAAGATGACAGTGTAAAAGTGATCTTTATCTTCAGAATGATCATACGTCTTCCAGTATGCAGGATGTACAGGTATTGGGAATACCTGAGGGTGATGTGATCATAAACGATTGTATAACCATGACGCTTCCATTCCAAGGGAGTGATGAAATAGGTTTGGATTTTAGTGACTCCTCTCATTAGAGAAATGACCTAATCTTAGTCTATGAACTGGACATTGATCTGAATGAGATTCAAATGTAATGAGAAGATTAGGTATACGGTCTTGATTTGATCAAGCATCAGTGGGAGGTCCATGGGATATGGATTTGAGATATGATCTCAGCATCCAAGTCACTATACGTGGAACAATGCAATCACCCTGTCCTTATCTCCAAGTATCTACGGAGAGATCGCATTATTATTGAAGGGTTCGAGAATAATTCCATAAGATATAAGCAATGAAGAAATGATGATTAAATGTGATTTAATCATATTGATGTATGAAGAAATTATCCAATATAATTAAATGTGATTTAATTATTATGGATAAGAATAATGAGGATGGAAATATTCAATTATTCATGGTATATTATAAATGTGATTTATAATGTATTAGAGTGAGCTAATTATAATTTAAATGTGTTGATTATATATTATGTGTATTGGATACACATTGTGTAATTAACTGACAATGTAAATTATATGTTGTTTTGGGTAGTGAATATGATTCACAATTTTTCAATAGCAAGATTGCAATATTCCCAAATATAATTGTGAATTATTTTTGATGAATAAAATCCAACAAAAGTTATTGCAAATAAATAAAGGAGAAATTCAAGGAGATAAGCAATATCATGGAAATCCATGAGATTGCTCTCAACTTGGAAGGAGGTGGGCGGCACTGTTGAGCCGGAATTTTAGAGATTGGAAATTAATGGAAAATATTAGGGTCGTTGTTTTTCCCCAAAATCCCGCGTCAACAAAAAATATTTTTTTATGATTTTTGCTACTTATTAACCTGTATAGCGGACAGGGTCGAACTCAGGGAGGCTACAATTCTCGAGGGTTATTCAATTAATCGAAAATCAATCAAGAGAAAACAGGAATCTCAAAGGACAACTATCCTTGGTTTTTGTGATTTTTTTGAATCTTTTTCTTTTTTTTATATTTTTTTTATTTCTAATTTTTTTGTATTTTCTGATTTTCAAATTTTTAGTGATTTTGATGTTTGCAATTTTTTTATTTTCCAAAAATAATACGAAGCAATATAAACAAGATCAAGAATATGCACACCGACTCTTTTTGTAATTTTTCAATGAGTCAAAAATGCTCAGAAAAATTCAAAGAAAACATTTTTGGGTTTTAAAAGTTTTGAAATGTTTTTGAGAATTTTTGTGGATTTTTTAGATGTTTTTGTATTTTTTCTAAAAATCAAACAGTGAGGAAACACGAAAATGTGCACAGCCTGGAGTAATTTGCAATTTAAAAATATTTTAAATGCCCAAAACTCCTGGCTACTATTTTTAAGACAAACGAGAAGAAAATATCTACAAACAGGAACTGAAATCACAATTTTTAGATTTTTGTAGAATTTTTTATGATTTTTAGAAGATTTTTGATATTTTTAATTTTTTTTGAGTTTTATAAGTGATCAATGCGTGAAAATTGGTCAGAAATTAAAATACAATGAAATAAAACTACTCTATTTTTTTTGGAATTTTTGGAGCTATTTTCGAATTTTTTATGAATTTTGGAATTTCAGGAAGACAAAATAACACTGTTTTTGATTTTTTAATAATAATAAATGAAAGCAAATGCAACAAAAATTTATGCTAGATGGATATGAACATCAGGAGCATAGCACTGTTTTTGCAAAATTTTTTGATCACAAATAACATTTATTTTAATGAAAGCACAAGGCAAGTTCAAGTTCTGCAGTTCAGGGACTAAAAAGTAAATATGGAAAAGTTCTGGACTGAATATAAAGATTCAAAGTTTTTGTCTCGAATATATAATAAAAATAAACAGAGAGATCAAATATGCAATTTTACCAATATGTCTTGTGCATAGCATGTGTTCTGGAGGCTGACAGGAACTGTTCTGCAATTCTTATGAAAATTGGGGTGCACTGTAATTTTAGAGATATCCGGGAACTGGTCTGCAAATTTGCCCTTTTTTATCAAAATCTCAAGGAAGCCCTAGGGCTTTCCTTCGTTCTTGCACAGGGAGTGGCACCAAAGGGGGCGGCGCCGCCCCTTGTCTTCCTCCCCACGCGGGGGGCGGCGGAGGTGCAGCCGGTGATGGCGCGTGCGGCGGACTGAGATCTAGGGCGGCGGCTTGGCAGGAGAACGGAGGAGCGTCCTGGCGGTGATATCAGATACGGAGAAGCGGCGGTTGGCGCTGGAAATGGCGAGGCGGACGGGCGGCGCCCGCGACTGTCGGCGGAAGCTGAAGGGAGGGGCGAGTGGCGCGTGTCGCGCGCGCTTGGCCGCGCGTGGCTGCGTGGCTATGGACCTGGAGAGGGCCGCTGGGCTCGGCGGCTATGGCGGTCGGCGCGCGGCGCCTTGGAGCGGCGCGAGCCTAAGGAGGAGGTCGTGGAAGACGACGGCGCGCCGCGCGGTTGGCGGTGGCCGGCCGCGCCGCTGGCTGAGGGGCGCGCGGCCGGTGGTGGTTCTTGTGGAAGAAGGTGCGGGCGGCGGGGGTGACGGCCCGCCGCCTGCTGCAAATTTTTTTTTATTTTTTATTTTTTTTTCTTTTTTATGTAAACAGTCAATGAATGAGAGAAAAATCTTTTATTTTTTATATTTTTTTTATAATTTTTTTGTTTTGATTATGTAAACAGTGAACAAATCAAAGAAGAAAGACAAACTTTTTTTTGTTTATTATTTTTTTTTAAATCCGAAAATAAGAAAATAGAAGAAATAGGAAATGAATTTTTTTTCTTTTTTTATATTCCTGCAAAACAAAGTTAGAGATAAAAAAATGATTTTTTTTATTTATCTACAAATCGAGACGTGGATGGAGATTCGGCGAAAGATGAGGGTTCGAATCCGATCTCCGACCACCGTACATGGCCGGAGTTGAGAGATCGTGGGAGGTAGAAATAGAAGGCGGAGAGATCACAATGATGAGGTGAAAAATCGAGTCGGTGGCGGATAAAATCGAGATGGAGATTTTTAAGATCTAGAGAAAAAAATGATGAGAGAGAAAAAAATTGTGATAAACTATACTATGATTAAACTAAGATAAAATGCGACGAAAAATTTGGATCTCACCTTAGGAGCGGAAAATGGACCGTGAGCGCCTCGACAAGGCCGACTCGCTGTCACCGGACGGCTCGGAGGCTAGGCACAATTCTCGACGAAATTTCTCTCGGAGATCGGGCTCCTCTCTCTAAAGATTGATCAGGTTGGAATGAGGGAGATGGAGCCATATAAATAGAAAAGAGAGACATTTCAATTTTTGAAGAAGATAAGAGAGATTTTTGAATTTTTTGGTGGGAGAGATAACATGAGAGACAGAATAGAAAGATAAAATTATTTACAAAATTATCTATTTTTTGAATTTTCGTCACTTTATTTATTGGAATTTGAAAATGTTATTTTTTTATTTTTTTATGATGGTTGGTTAAAAATTGCAACTATATACATATACTATACACATACATGGTATTAAATACAAGTATAAATGGGGAAATTAGCCTCTCTTTTTTGTTTAAGAATTTTATTATTTTTTTTATTTTTATTTTTGTTTTAAGTAATTAGTAAAAATATTTACAAATATATATACAAATACAATATACACAAAATACAAGGGAAAATTGCACAAACCACCCCAGAAAACCTACTTTTCAACCGTAATTCCAAAAATTATAAAATCACAGTCATTTTGAAGATAATTTGATTTAGAACTCAATGGAAGTGAAATTGGTTTAATTTGATATCATATGGAGCCGGAATTGATCTTTCAATTAGTGCTTAGTGGTTTTTTTCCAAGTGTGGCTACTTTTATTCTGTACATGATTTAATTGTGCAATCAGTTTTATTAATTAGGACCCATTTTTATTTACAACTTTGATTTTGAATGTTATTTGATTTGAGGTCAATTAATGTACAAATAAATTAGTGTTAGTTTTATACAGATATACACAAATAAGTGAGAAACACAAATTTTTTTTGATTTTCTGGTTAAGGACCCTATCTCCCCCTACTTTATTCCTGGTCGATCAGGTCAAGTCTTGACCTTCTCTCGGGGTTCGGGTCAGCCTGTATACAGTCTTCCTTTTTTTTATTTTCTTTTCTTTATTTTTCCTTTCTTTCTTATTTATTTATTTTAGGTTAAAATTAGTAAGAAATGTACAATATTTACACACAAATGCAAGTTAGTAAGAATATGGAGTTAGCGTTATATGCAGGTGTTTTATAAGGGATTTTAAGCTAAAATAAATGAATAAAGATGACGAATCGCAGATTCATCATCCCCCTATGCTTTACCTTTGCTAGTCCCTTAGCAAACACTTATTTGAAAGAATAAGTGAAGAAGAAAAAGAAAGGGAAAATAAAGAAAGTAGGACAATATTGAGTATAAACTTATCTTCATAAAATTGTAGTTTGGAGCTCTGTCGGACCTTTTGATTATTTGTGTATCGGAACTTTTGTGAGACTTAGAATTTTAAAACCAACAGCCTTCAAGTTCTACACATCATTGTCACAGTTTTGGCCAGAAGTCATCTTAGATCGATCCTCTTCCCAAAGCATACCCTATGAACATTGAATAATCGACTCATGTGTGTGAAAAATTTTAGCTCTTCCCATCCAGAATGCCGGACTACCATGCAAATCTCCTCTCCAATAACTCGTCCTCGGGGAGTCAGGTATTTCCTTCTAAGGTCTGTCGTGCTGTGTTCACAATCGAATTGGGGGAGAAGTTAGAAGAATGAGAAAAGAACTGGAGGGTGGTTTGGTGTAGTCACCTCTCCTTGTGAAGCTGGCCAGTGTAGCCGAGTCTCCACCAAGATCTGCAGGTTTTCTTGAAGCTTGGATCTTTTTGGTCAGATTTTTATTTGGTAGTAGCTTCTTTGTATTTGGAGTTTTGGTGGTTCTGCTTGGATCTTGTTGTGCCCCTACGGATATAGAATCTTTTTTTTTCCGTACATGTTTTGGGGTCTTAGAAAAAATTGTGCCCAGCCGTCCATCCCTTTTCCGAAGCTTTATTTCAACCCGTTACTCCGGTCTTTAGATTTCCACGCTACCAGAAAGAAACTCACACAGTCTTCCAACATCCCGTCTGAGTTGAGCTAAGTGCATAGTGCGGGAGTACAAATTAACTCGCTATTCCAGAGTTGTACCCAAAATGAAGAGACCAGGTTAGACACTAAGAGTCAAATGCTGCACATTGTCATGTGGAACTCAAAGAATTAAGTCAAAGACCTGAAGCTTCTAAAATCCTATTTCTCGGTGAAGTTCCTCTGAGAATTAGGTGGATTAAGGTCCAACTAAGCTCCATTCTTCAATTTTATTCCAGACATAGTTTAAATATCAATGCTATCCTGAAAAATGCACATGCAAATGCAGACTATGAACAATGCAGAGAGTTAGTTGTTTTTTTTTAAAAAAAGAATGATGCACATGTGAAAAGAACCATTTTTTTAAACAATTTCCTAATTTTGAACTTTTTATGGATTTTTTGGAGAAAAATGCAGATGTGAAAGAAAGTTTTTTTTTATGCAAATTTTTTATGATTTTTGGTTTTGTAGTTTTTTTTAAAGGAGAAAGGGTTAGTAATATATATAAGTATATACAAGAGACTTTTTTTTGTTTTTTGTTTTTTTTATGTTTTTGTTTTTGTTTTTTTCTCTCTCTCTCTCTCTCTCTTCCCATTTTTTTGTTTGTTTTTTTTTTGTGTTTTTTTTCTTTTTTGTGTTTTTTTTTGTTTTCTTTTTTTTGTTTTTGTTTTGTTTTGTTTTGTTTTGTTTTTTTTTGTTTTTTTTTTGTTTTGTTTTGTTTTGTTTTTTTCTTTTTATTTGTTTGGTTTTTTTTTGTTTTTTTGTTATTTTTGTGGATTTTATAAAATATACACATAACCCTCCAAATAAATATATTTAAAAATACGAGTTATGTCTAAAGTATATATACAATATATACGACACCCCCCTATACTTAGCTCGAACTATGTCCTCATAGTGATCAGAGAGCGACAAAGGAAGAAATAACTCGTGCTAAGCAAAGAAAGGTGAAAAAGACTCCTATGCTACAACGACTCAAAGAAAAGATAAAAATGAAGAGAAGTTGGTGATCCCCCCCTATACTTAGGATCAAGTAATCCTAAGTATAGTGGAATGTACAAAGGGGAAAACCGATGAAGAGAATGTACAGACTCACAGAGACACGATATGAACAACATCACCCCCCCTATACTTAGGGTAGAGTATCCCTAAGTATAGGCAACAACAACAAGGGTGATAAACAGGACGAATATGAACAACACAAATCCTTCACCCCCCCTATACTTAGGATAAAGCACATCCTAAGTATAGCATATATACACACACACACAGACGGAAAAGGGGTGAATGATAAAACGGGAGAAGACGGAGTGAAACGAAAGGATATACAAGAGGTGTTGAGCTTATGTATCGGACGCAAAAGGTGGAATCAAAAGATCATCGTCTGATACCAAAGATATAGAATCCACAACGGACAGGAATGTATCATGATCTAGATATGGCTTCAGCAACTGTCCGTTCACAACAAATGGCTGTGCGTCAGATGACAACCCAGATATGACAATACTCCCATTGTCACGCACAGCTCTCACGATGAACGGTCCTGACCACTTGCTTTTCAACTTTCCTGGGAATAACTTCAACTTAGCATCAAATAACCAAACTTTCTGATCAGGGGAGAAAGTCTTTCTTCGAATGTGTTTATCATGCCAGCGTTTGACTTTCTCCTTATACATAAGTGAATTATCATATGCAAAGTCTCGGAATTCCAGTAGTTTATTCAAATCCAACTTCCTGTTCTTTCCTCCTTTTTCATAATCTAAATTGCATACACGGAGTGCCCATAAAGATTTGTGAATTAATTCCACTGGCAGGTGGCAAGGCTTTCCATATACTAATCTGTAGGGAGACATACCCAAAGGAGACTTGTACGCCGTCCGATAAGCCCATAGAACTGAATCAAGCATCTGGGACCAGTTCTTCCTATCTGGACGTACAAGTTTTGCAATATCGTTTTGATCTCCCTATTTGAAATTTCTGCCAAGCCATTAGTCTGAGGGTAGTAAGGAGACGCAACTCTGTGTTCAATAGCGTACTCCTTCACAAGCTTCTTTACATCTCTATTAATGAAATGGCTTCCCCCATCTGAAATCAATATTTTGGGAATACCGAACCGCGCAATAATATGGTCCTTA
The DNA here is from genome assembly GCA_037367405.1 of Ottelia alismoides. NCBI lineage: Eukaryota > Viridiplantae > Streptophyta > Magnoliopsida > Alismatales > Hydrocharitaceae > Ottelia > Ottelia alismoides. The sequence goes on along the minus strand of JAZKJV010010404.1, from coordinate 868 downwards.
AGAAAGGAACACACCGTACGACTATCTGCGGTTCGGGTGGGAATAGCCTCCACCCATCGACTAACATAATCCACGGCGAGCAGGATGTACTGAAATCCCTGACTGACAGGAAATGGGCCCATGAAGTCTATGCCCCAAGCATCAAAAACATCAGAAATTTGTATATATCTTAGGGGCATGGTATCTTTGGAACCAACTGTTCCTCCCATTTTCTGACAATCAATACAACCTCGAACATACTCTGTAGCATCCTTAAACAATGTGGGCCACCATAGGCCACTCTGTAAAACCTTTGCTGCCGTGCGTTTCCCCGAATGATGCCCACCAGATTCTAGCTTGTGACAGTGCTCAAGTACACTGGTGTGTTCCTCCTGAGGAATGCACCTTCTCCAGATACAATCCGCACCCTCACGAAATAGGTACGGATCCTCCCACTGATAATAATGAATCTCTGACAGAAATCTGTCTACCTTGTACTTCGGCCAATCTTGTGGAACTTTCTTGGAGACAAGATAGTTCACAATATCAGCATACCATGGAAGCGAGTCCACAGATAAAATGGACTCATCTGGAAAGGTTTCAGAAATAGGAATCATGTTCTGCTCAGAAGTCTCTGTGTCTGTGATACGGGAAAGGTGATCTGCCACAACATTTTTCACTCCAGGTTTATCTCGTATCTCTAAATCAAATTCCTGAAGAAGAAGGATCCATCTGATAAGGCGTGGTTTAGCATCCTTCTTTGCCTGTAAGTATCGTATGGCAGTGTGATCCGTGTATATAATCACGTGTGAACCAATGAGGTAAGATCTGAACTTTTCTAGACCAAATACAATTGCTAACATCTCCTTCTCTGTAACTGTATAATTCA
>JAZKJV010010403.1:0-109066 GCA_037367405.1 Ottelia alismoides | reverse complement strand
TGTTGCTGTGCCGCCCGCATCAGCCATTGATGTTGCATTCAATAACTTGGAGAGTTCCACATTACATGCTTCCAACCTCGAATCCATGCCATCAGCTGATGAATGTCAAATTTTCTTCTTTAATAATCTAAAATTGTCGTAGTATAGGAGGCAAATTCGGTTCGTCAAAAACTACAATCTTTGAATGTTTGTGGAATAATTTTTAGTTGGCAAGTCTACCAAGGTCGAACACAGGGAACGATGATTCTTAGTTGCGTGGTTTTTAAATCAAATTAAATAATTAATTAATGTTGATTAATTTATGCGTTAAGAAAATATACAATGCAATGATGAAAATGCTTTGCAAGAAAAATAAACAGAATTTATGCTCAAGATCTGTGATTTGAAACGCGTTAATTCCTTCAAAAATATGATCAATAGATTCACAAAAGTAATCACAAATCAAAATGGAGCTAACTTAATGTTTCAAGTTAATAAATTTATGCTCATAGTAATTTAAAGCAAAATATCCGGTCTTCAAATGCCTCTGATTCAAGTCCTCGAATAGTTGACAATAATCTTAGAGGAGTTGATCTAAATTAATCCCCAGAGAAATTTAATCTATTGAGAATAATCAACTAAGGCTTAATCAGATTAAAATCCCCATCCGAATCCCTGCAAAAAATATCACTAAATTCTCAAGCACCAATATGTCAAAATTGAGTCTGCATGTCAAATGAGATCCTCGAATAATAATTATCAATAAACAACCTCAGATCTGTCCACAAATTATGCTAAACATAGAGCATGAAAATAGCTTCAAAATGACATATTGTATGCAAAAAAACGGAGTTCATATGAAAAAGATATGCTAAAATGAAATTCTAGGGACTAAAAATGTAAATAAAATAAAGTTTTTCCTTCAAAAAGGTCCCTGGAGGGTCTTATCTGTAATTTTACAAAGCTAGTGGGGGTCTTCTGCAATTTACCCCAGGTAGGGGTGTTTTCATAATTTCAGGAAACTACAAAGGCTTTAGTGCAAATTTCCCCCAAAGCACATGCCTCGCAGGTGCTTTCGGAGGCTTGGAGGCGAACCGGAGGTTCAGGCGGCCTGGAGTTGAGGCTTGGGCGCCGAGCCGGAGGATCGGGAGCCGAATCAGAGGGTCGGGTCCCGAGGCTGAGGCGTGGATGGCGGGACTGAGGCTCGGACGACAAGGCACATGCTCGGATGCCCGAGCCTACGTGGCAAGCTGATATCGCTTCGGGGACCCGAGCCTTGAGGCTGGGGCCGAGGCTCGGGTAGGTGGGTGTGGCAGCTTCTGAGCTGTTGGATCAAGGGCTTATGCCCGATCCAACGGTGGCTGTAATTGATGGCGCGGTCGGGCGGAGGCGGAGGCCGCGCAGCGCACGAGGCGATGGGCGGCTGCTGGGCGATCAACGGGGCGGAGGGGTTCAGCCGCCAGGGCATGCAGAGGCGGAGAGCGACCGGCTGGGAGAGCGGAGGAGCAGAGGTGGTGGGCCAGTTGCGGAGGAGCTGGGTAGCGTCGTGGTCCTGCAAAGGGTTAAGAACGAAGGGTGGAGCTTTAAGATATACGGCGAATCGCAGTGGTCGAGCCGGAGTCGGAGGTGCGTTCAAAGGGGAATCAAGTTTGCCTGGATGGGGAGGAGCGTTTGCCCTCTTCCGATGCTCGCCTCGGTGGAGCCGGCGAGCTCCAGAAGCTTTGCTGCTCACGGAGGAGCGGCTGCACAGGGATCAGTCCTGTGGATCATGCCGGTCAGCTGCTGTCACCAGCCATCAGGGGAATGGCGGATGGGTGCAATGTCTGGCCACGATTGGGGTTTTATAGGAGCGAGGGTGAGGCCGGTCTCGTAACGACCGGAGAAGGGGAGCGGCGCGACGGCGGCGGTTACGAGGAGGTGGCGGCGGTTACGAGGGTGAATGAGGAGGAACGTCAGCAGGGTGGGTTTGGCAACGGCTGGATGGAGAAGATGACCAAGGTCACGTGCCTAGCAGGTGACCCGGGTACGGCTGGAGAGAGAGGGAAATGCGGAGTGCCACGTGGCACTCCCTGGAGCTGCCACGTGGCACCAAAAATTTCGGGTTTTGGAGAGGGAAAAAGAGATAGAAGAAGATCTCAGATCAAAAATTTTCCTTCACAAAAGTTGTTCGTCTCGATGAGATCTACAACTTTCATGACCCATGAGCAAAAGAGGTCATTTGTGTGAAGTGTCATTTTTTGTGGTTTTCCATGTGTATAGAGAACCGGATTTTGGGGTTTTGTCATTTTTTTGGTGGTTTTAGAGAAGATAAAAATTATAGAAAAATATGATAAATACAAGAGAATTAATTACACACTAATCTAATTTTTTTAGATTTTTAATAAATAAGAAAATAGGGAAAATAAAATAGAAGTCAGAAATACACAACTTTTGTACAGACCGACAACGGACACTTGGACTCAGTTAGTTTCTTTGATTTTAGTTTTAATCTGTATTTAGATTTGGGATTTTATCACTTGTGCCCCTCCGAGATGTTGCAATATCAGTTATGCCCCTATATTTTTGGTAATATCAGTTGTGCCCCTCAAAACTTGCTATTTTATCACTTGTGCCCCTCGGGTTAGTAACCGTCCATCTACAGTGCAAACGGACGTTAACTTTGAGGACATAAGCAGAATTATTTTTTTTTAAAAGGTTATATGGTCATTTCTTCCTCCTCTTCCCCAACCTCTTCTTCTTCCTCCTCTTCCCATCTTCCTCCTCCTCCGACCTCCTCCTCCTCCCTCTCCGCCCCGAGCTCCTCGCAGCCCCTCCCCTCCCCGGTGCTGCACCTCCTCCCCCCCCCCCGCACCTCCTCCCCTTGCCGGCGCCGCCCCCTGCTCCCCCTCTCCCTGGGCTGCACCCCTCCCAGCCCCGCACCCCCTGCCTCTTCCAGTCCGCGTTCCTCATGCCCCCCATGGAGGACGTCGTATCCCCAATACCAACCCCGTCGGACCCCACCGCCACCTCCGACCTCGCCAAGGAGCTCCACCTCGACTCTGACTCCGACCTAGACACCTTCCCCGACGACGAAGAACAAGAGCTCGAAGAAGAAGAGGTCTCCGAGTCGGACTCCGACTACGACCATGGCGTTCTCCCACGGAAGCCCCTCCCGGGAGCCGAGGACGAGGAGGAGGAGCCCGACGACAACACCCGGAGACCAACATTCGCAAGTTCTACCGTGTCCTCTAGCCCCTCACCCCTGTGTCTCCCCCCCTCCGCCCCCCACCCCCTCCCCCCGTCGCCCTCACCCTCCGCACCTGCCCCTCGCCCCCCCTGTCGCCTCCGCCCCTCCCACCTCCCCCCACCGCCCCGCCTCCAGGTCGCCCCGCCGCCCTTGCCCCCAGGTCGCTCCGCCGCCCCCGCCGCCTATGCCTCCCCCTTGCCCCCCTTCCGCCCTCCTCCTCCGCATGTGCTGTGGGTGGAACTGGAGTTAGTTTTTTTTGTTAAATTTTGATAAATTTTTGACAATTTGATTCATAAAAAATTATCAAAAATTCAATAAAATTTGCCGTTTGATCCGTAATGAATGATATATTCGTGAAAATGCAAAAATTTTAGAGATTCCATGGATGTATGAAGGTGTCACTAAGAGAGAGGAATTATGAAGAAAAAGAAAGAAGAACAAATGGAGGAAGAAGATGAAGAAGAGGACTGGACAATAATACCCCTCTTAACTGCACCAAGGTTTGAAAAAACCATGGTTAAGTCAACTCATAGACGGTCAATCTGACGGAAGGGCACAACTGATGACGGAGCAAGTTTTGAGGGGCACAACTGATATTACCAAAAAGATAGGGGCATAACTGATATTGCAACATCTCGGAGGGGCACAAGTGATAAAATCCCTTTAGATTTTTATGTCGCTTAATAAAACTTTCATCAAAGAACACAAATGAAGAAGAAATAAAATTAAAAGGATTAATTATGTACATAAAAACTCAGGTCAAAAATAGCAAAAAGCTAAAATGTGCAAAAGAGGCCCAAAACCCAACTTTCACATATTAGCTCCGAATTTTACGAAATTGTCTTGTTTTGAAGGTATTTGAAAATGGAGTACTTTAAAAGTGAGTAGACCATAATCAGATATTGTATGTGGGAGATATGCTCATTTTAGTCCGTCAGATGTGAAATTAGACTTTGGGTTTATTTGACACTTATTTGAGTTAATAATTTTTTTGTATTTTTTTATTTAATGAAGTTAGTAATATCTATACAATGGAGTGGTTTTAGGTCAATCAGAGTTAGGATGAATTATTTACAAATGTGAGAAGTTAGCAGCTTTTTGGGTTAATTTACACTTGGGGTGTTTAATGATATTATGCATGATGAAATGCAAATATTATTTACACATGTATGAATGCTAATGATACTCTGTTAATGATTAAATGCATGTGAATGTTGGGGAACAGAGCCTAAATGATCAATTTTAGCATGATAAATACGAGATTCATCAGCAGCCTCGAAGCCCACCAACCACAACACCTCGCCACGTGTAGGTGCGGCTCCATAGCTGACTCCAAGACTCCTAAGCTAGAAGTGCCTCACGTATGATAGAGAACAATTGCGCCTGATCCCCTGCCTCTTTCCAGAACTGCCAGCCCATTCATCACGTGAGCTATTAACGTGACGAAGGGAAATTGCAGGCCTTCCCACAAGCTTCTGTAGTTTCATGCGCACACCCTGCCGGTTGGAACCCACAAATGCCTATATGCCCATATGGTCAATTTGCATCGGACCCCTTCCGGGTCTTGGTAATTCTATTTTAGTCCATGTTAGTATTTCTTTTATTAATTCAAGTACGTAAATTGCATTTAGACCCTTATGTTTGGATCTTATTTTGAATCATCATTTAACATCTATTTTTAACTTCAAAAATTACATATTGTAGAACATTAAATTATTATTTTTGTTTTTAGTTGTGGTTTTAAAAATTCTTTTGGTGGTACTTTGTATATTTGCCCACTGTGTGCTTTGAAATTTATAATAAATTATTCTATATTCCAAAAATTCATAAAAATCACATTAGATATATTAAATTATTCTCAATCACATGTCCAAAAAGCATTGCATTTGCATGCAACATTTGTTTAAAATAAATCATTTTGTTATTTTGGTATTTGGATTTTAATTAATTGTACACTCAGTATTTTAAGGAAGCAAAAGTTGATATGCATACCTATATAGACCTGTCTAAGATAATTTTATCTCTAAAGAATATTATTGTTTGGTATTTATTAAAATTCATTTACTCAAAATCACATAGTCAGCATATTTAATTTCTAGAAAATTCATTTTGCATCCAAAAAATTCCAAAAAATATTAAGTAGCTTAATTTCATCATTTTCACATTCCGACAAAGTTTTAAGATATTGAACATCATTTGACTGAAATTTGCTTTTTATTCTTAAACTTTACCAAAATTGCATTTTCATCATTAATTGCATAATATATATAAAGAAGCTCTTATAAAAAAACCTAATATTTTAATCGATCTAGAGATTGACCTAAGGAGAAAGTGGTGGCCTTCCTAAGTTTGACCTTCGGCTTGCCTAATAAAAAATACATCTGACTACTCGCTTTTAATTAAATATTAATTTAATGGTCTTTTTAATTGATATGTGATTGCCCGCCTACAATGAAAGTCAATGTTAATTTCACTTAATTAGCGCAGGGTAATTTTCAGATCTATCACAAACCCAAACCAGCTCGCATTATGATCATAAAATGCCCATAAAGATTATATGTGACTACAATTATCACAATATATGTGGTCCCATGTGCAAGGCCACAACCTGGTCAATAGTCACATTACTTTCTTCCACATTATTTTTTTGTAGAAATCAACAAATCCCATGTTGTCTTTCGCCCTTCGACACATGGCTCACATGTATACCTGCATAAGACATGTAGACATGTATTTAGACAAACATCCGCATATATCTAACTGATGAATCTCGTATTCATCATGCTAAAAGCCGAAAATTAAACCCCCTGCTTAATCAATCCAATAAAAATCACCTTTAATTCCTTGTTTTTATAATGTATTATATTGTGTATAAATTACCATTAATTTATTGTATTTAATTTCTTCTATTTTTTGTAATTATTTTATCCTCAAAAACCCCTAAAAATTAGGTAGAATAATTGTCCATAATTCACTGACCATTAAAACCACTAAAAATACAAAAATATTTCAAAAATCAAAATCAGTGTTTTTATCCCCCTAAAAATACCCCCAAAATTATTTTTTGTACAAATGACCTCTTTTGGCTTTTTGACCAACATGAAAGATGTAGATCTCGTGGAGACGAGCAACTTTCATGTTTTGACTTTTTCCTTATTCGGCCCTAACTATTTTTTTCTATTTTTCTCTGTAATTATTCTCTGAATTTTCTCATTGGACCACGTGACGCTCTCTGGAGCCGCCACGTGGCCCGCCTCCCCTCTCGGCACCCGGCGCCTTCCTGGGCCGTCGAATCCACCTGTTCGCCTCCATCCTCACCGTCCATCCGCGCTCTGTTTCCAGCCCTTGGATCCATCTCCCAGATCTGATCTCGACCATTACCTCATGCCTCGCCCTCAGCCACTCGATCCATCACCTATCCAACGATCTTCCTTGCGCCACGTCTCCCCTACTTCTTAGCCGCCCGATCTCATCCCCATCCAACGCCCCTCAACCCTCCACGTTGCCCACTCATCTCAGCCCTCAGATACTGATGGCACGAGAATCGAGCAAGCGAGGTAATCAGGTATGTCTCAAGTGGTCGTTGCGACCTCAGTCGCTCGGGTGTGCCAATCAAGAAAAAGAGATTTCCAATATAAGATAAAATCAAATCAAAATCAGTAGCGGTCTTGCTATTATTTTAACCTGGTATAGCGACCAGGGTCGAACATAAGGAGCACGTGATGGCCTTGCGGCCTACGAAGTAGTCAAGAAATCAAATAAAATACAAGACAAGTGTTTTTGGTGGTTTTTAATTCTTTCTATATTTTTTGGATTTTTAATGTATTAAAAATAATAAGAAAAACAAGAGAACAAGGCAATTAAACTTTTTATTTAATGCACTAAAAATCAACCAAAAATTCAAACAAAAATGTTTTTGTGTATTTTATAATTTTTACTATTTTTAGTGAATTTTTGAGATTTTTCTGATTTTTATTTAATCTCTAAAAATAAAACAATGCACAAAAAGGAAGGTACTGTCCAGCAGAGCTTGAGGGACCTAGATAAAATATCTAGAAATCCCCAATAAGTCTGGAGGTAATTTTCCTATAAAGAGAAAGAAGAGAGGAAAATTTAGGCACCTTAATTATTGTTTTTGGATTTTTAAAATAATTATTAGAATTTTTATGGGATTTTTAGTGTTTTGTAATTTTTATGAGTTTTAGGTACTGAAAAAGGCCAAAATTGGCCAGAAAATCAAGAACAACAAATTAAACAGTAGCTAATTTTTTTTGTAATTTTTAGATAAGTTTTACTATTTTTTGTGATTTTTCAAATCAGACAGTAAAGAAAATACGTGTTTTTGAATTTTTTTAAAAATAACAAACAGTGTCTAAAATGTCTCCAAAATTTATAGAAAATTTTACATTATTGCAGGAGCCATGTATCCAATTTTCATCAAATTTGGAGTTGATTTGCTATTTTATTAAAATCAAGCACAAGGGCATAGTACACAGGGACCTAAATGCAATTACTGAAAGTCCTGGGGGGGTCCAGTGCAAAAATCCCAAGAAATCACGTGCGAAGCACATGTCTGGGGCACTCAGGGACCTACTTGCAATAAAAACAAAGTTCTGGGGCTATTTGGTAACAGGTACCAAAAGTCCGAGGACTTGTTTGTAATTTACCCACAAATATCACGCACATGCGTATAAAAACAACTCACAGGGGCATATCTGCAATTAACCAAAAATATTCATTCATTCCATAACATGGCAGAACAACAAGACTAAATATGCAAAATATCCCAAAAGGCACGTGTCGATGCACGTGCTACACTACACACAGGGGCATAACTGCAAATAAAGTAAAGCTCAGGTCCAATGCGCAAATAACCCAACGGAAATAAACTTCTAAAAATATTTACAGGACTAAATGCTAAATAAAATAAAAGGCAGGGCCTAAGGGTAAATTACCCTTTATTAATGAAGCCGTTGGATGGGCGCCACGTGGTGAATCAGACGGTGAGGGACGACTAGCGCTCAAACACTGGGCTCCTCGCACGGATCTGACGGTCCAGGCGCTGCCACGTAGAAGATCAAACAACGGACGGAGGCGGTGGCTGCATCACGCTGGACCGACGGTGGAGATCGACCCTCAAAAGATCTGGCGGTCGATGCTGCTCCTCGAATGGACGAACGAGATCAAATCTGGAGCTCGGGGTCGATCGGACGGCGGAGAAAGATGGAGGACGAACTGGCCTCCGACGAACTTCGCCGAGGTCGTGACGGCGCTGGCCTCCTCCTGGGAGCCCTCTGACGATCGGAACGGGAAGCTGCGGGCCCTCCGCGTCTGCTGGAGGTCTCCGATGACCCAACCGAGCTCTGGGGAGCTCCGTCAAGGTCGGCGGAGACGGGGTTGCTGGACCTGATGGTCCAAGCCCTCAGATGGGCTTGGATGAACCTGCAAAATGTACCAACAAGCTCGCGGGTCGAGGGCAAACTACCTCGACCCCGTTAGGCATGGTGAAGGCGGTCGGGGAGTCGGTGCGGGCGAGCTCCGGTGAGGGTGTGGACGGAGGAGCTCGAACCCCAGCTCCTGTGCGAGCTGGTTGAATGGAAGTGCGGAGAATGTGCGCAGGAGGAAGGCGGAGGCTATGGATCAACCCGATGGCCGAATGGGAGGCGGACGTGATCGGAATCGACGGTGGTTGGCGACAAAGCGAATTGGGGGTAATCGGAAATCAGAGAGAAGGGAAAGGAACTTTTTGAACTGGGTCTACTTGGATGGAGGAATCGACTGTGGGTGAGCTTGTGCAGCTCCTGGTCCTTGCCTCGAGGAGCGTCGACCTCCGAGGCTCGAGCTCCTGCTCTGGGCGGAGCACGACGGTGGTGGCTCGCGCGGATCAGTGGTCTCGCACTCTCTCCTCACTGCAACACCACGGGGAGCGAGCTGTCACTCTCGCCGATGCGATGGAGGTCCTTGAGTGGAGAATGGAAGAGCCAAAGATGCGGAATGGAGTGGCGGAGCTCGAGCTTTATATGGCCAGGAGTCCGACTAGGGTTGGTCGGGTGCGAGATCCGCTGGAGAAGAAGGTCCGCGGAGGGAGTTGACCGAAGGTCAACATTCCCGTGGACCAATGGGAAGCTGCCACGTGGAAAAGAATTGAAAAATCAATTAAAAATAGTAAATGGCAGAATTATTAAAAAGTCAAAACATGAAATATTTTTTTTTTAATTTTTTCTATTTTTTGGTGATTTTTAATTAATTTTTCAAAATAAAATGAGGCATGTACATAATATAGCTATACATAGGTATATGTGCAATATATGGTTTTTAATTTTGATTTTTAATTTGTTATTTTTGTACAATTTTATTCCCATTTTATATTTTATTTATTTATATCATAAAATAAGGAATAAAAAGATATTTTTATTTTATTTTTATTATTTAAATACATAGGTGAAATAAATAGATATGTACATACATATACATGGTATATTTACAATATTATTTTTTATTTTTAATTTTGTTATTTTTATTTTGTTTTTGTTTTAATTTATTTTATTTATTTACATCATAAGACATAGAATATGTACAAGGTTTTTTGGGGAATTAATTTTATTTATTTATAAGGCTAAATAAATATAATATGAATGGACTATATACATGGTGACTATGTACATGAGTGATGTTTTTTTTTGTTTTCTTTTTAATATTTCTATTTTTATCTTGATTTATATTTATAAATACATACAAATATTTACATCCAGTTTTAGTCTCTTTTTGGGAGGAAAATATTTTTATTTTATTTACATATATATATTTACACACATGAGTCCCTATCTCCCTCTACTTTGGCTTTTATGCGGTCAGGCCCATGCTGAGCCCTCCCTTGGGTTAGGTTGCTCAATATTTATTCTAAATATTTCCTTCTTTTTCTTTTTACTTTTTATTCTTTTATTTTTGCACAAAAACATGCTAATTATTAAACTCTATACAATGCATGCTTTTGATAATTATTTGTATTTACACGAATATACATGCATTTGCAAAGGTTTTTGTAGCTAAAATATAAGAATAAAGAGTGATGAATGAATATTCATTAGATACTATTTCCATCTAACGTCCCTCCACCTACCACGTCGCCTAACTATCCCCCACCGTTGGATTCACCCAACTCTCCATCTGGACCGCTCATCGCCGCCCAATCCCAGCCTTCGGATCAGATCTTTTGTTCTAATCCTAACTCTCCATTAACACCCCCATCCAAGCCGTTGGATTGGTAGATCCAACGGCTACCACCCTTCGTCTACCTCCGTAACCCCCCTCGCCTCCAGCCGTTTCACTGCAGCGACTCCACCCCCTTCCTTTTTTATCCATCGCCTCCGGCCACCTCTACCGTTCCTAACAACTGCCCCGCATAGCCCTATCTTCCACCTTTTTCGCATAACCCCCGTCGACCTCTCCATTACTCCATCATTTAATCCTCGCCCGACGAAACCCCCTGATCCGCCCTGTAACCGCCGGTCACCTCCCCCTATTTAACCCCCCTCCCCCGCCACCAGAATCCTGGTCCACCATTTTTGGGTTTGCTACTAGTCTCCTCTGCCCCTCCGGTGACAGCGGAGGGGTGGAACGTCGAGGCGAAGACGGAGCTTTCCTGGTGTCGACCTGCGGTGCCTCTACCGCGTATCGGTGACCTCCAGTCACCTCTGAGCCCCCTTCCAAGGCCGGGCAGGCCAGGGCGACGACCCCCGAGCTCCATTGGAGCTCAATCCCTGGTCAATTCCTCCGGCAACTCCTTGCTCCGGCGAGGAGATTTTTATTCTTGTTTTTCTCTAATTTTCCCTCCGCCGATAGCCACCATCACCCTATTCTGACACCCCCACCAACTTTGCAATGCCACCCTCGTCTTCGCCGACCATCCCTTCCCTTCTCCAGACCCCCAACCGCTCCGACCCACCTCCTCCTCCATCTCGCCGGAGGAGGAGCATTGGCCTCCACCTCCGATCACCCCAAGGCCACCACTCACCTCACAAAACACTCACGCACCTTCTGCACTTCGCTTCGGCTATGCCTAACTCCTGTAGGTGCATCAAGGCTCAATGGTCGGAGCTCTAGCAACATCGTCGATCTCCAGCTCCGCCACGTCATGAGCACCTCCGCCTCTCAATCCCGAACATCGATGGAGCTTCGCCTGTCTTCCACGGGCTTCGCCATGAGTTCAGCGACCTACACCGACCTTCAGACGAGCCTGTGGCGGGCGGTGGAGCTCCATTCAACACGTCAGAGCCCCGCATCCTCTGGTCGTCCACGGCGGAAGAAGATGAAGCAAATACCGTCCGATCGTTTCGATCGGACGACCAAGATGAAGGCACGTGGCGTCCCGAGCCTCCTCTCCAGACCAACAGGCTCGGAACAATCGAGCCTAGAGCCAAACCTTCAGACCGCGCCACGTTGCCCCGAGCCCGAGCCTCCTCCCGAGCCTGGGCCCTCACGTGCACCGCACGTGAGGCCTGGGTAATTTGCACGAAGGACCCCAGAAGAATTGATATTTGCATTTTGGTCCCCAGCACGTGCTTCACGTGCGTGCCTGGGTAATTTACAAGGAAGCCCTCGAAGTTTTCTGAAATTACAAAAAGGCCCCGCGTATATGGGAAAATTGCATCCAGGCCCAGGCGGTTTTTGGTATTTGCATTTAGGTCCCTCCAGGGACCTAAATGCTATATTTATCCTTTATTTTTATTACACTTTTATTACATTTATGCCCTTGCACCGTTTTTAGCATAACTTGAGTATCGTAGGTCCAAATTGCATGATTCTAGTGTCATTTTGATCCTAATTTTGTCCTCTTCATTTTAGCATGTTTAATTCTCTCATTTGCCTCTATTTTAATTAAAGTGATTTTTTTGTCAAGAATGGGACCCTGCTCTACTTGCCTTGCTCTGATTTGATGACCACTTCTATTGTTGTGATTAACTTAACACTGATTTCATTTTATATTATGTTGCTCATAATTTTTAGGGTATAATTGTAGTCTTTTATTCAACATACATACTCTCTTGCATAATTGCTCATGCATCATCTTTAACTTGCATACAAACCGATAAAAATTGCATGCATCATGGCATCGCTTTATAAATAGCATATTGCATCCCGTGGACCTGAAATTGGAATTAACTCACTCTGTGCTTCATGAATCGAAATTTAATACACATATTAGGCAGCTGTGTCCCTGTGTTCGACCTTGGTAGACTTGCCAAGTATAAATATTCCACGACATTCAAAGATCGTGGTTTTTGCTGAACCCAATTCGCCTCCTGTACTACGACTTATTTCACATTTTTAAAGAGACGAATTTCGCGTTCATCAAATGGCGTTGTTGCCGGGGACACGGCTTTTCTTAATTTTTGAATTTTGATCTTTTGTTGAATAATTTCAATATTTTAAGGACCACATTTCATGCATAAATTTTTGCATCATATCTGTTGCTTTAATTCCTCGGTATGCCTAACTTGTCTCTTTTGTGGCAGGGCCCATGATGATCAAGGATGCTTGATCCTCGTGGAGGCGTGAAGTCGGGAGCTTCCGCTGAAAAGGCCACAAAAGAATTCGGGAAGATATTATAGGAATTTAGATCGGACAGCCTGCATTGCATATTGTACATATTGTAAAAAAACATTGCATCTGCATATTTATTTCCAGTTTTGCATATTGTACACACAAAAAAATTTTTTTTGCCCCCCCCCACACACTTGCACATAAAACTCACCTTACACCATCCCCTTGCATATTTCACTCTCTCTTTCTCTCCCTCTGTGTATATAATTCACGAACCCCCTCCCCCTTGTATCATAGTACCCCCCGTAATTCAGACCTTACTTAGGCTATTTGTAGCCTAAGTATGGGGGGGGGGCTGCCTGCTCATCCCTCCCTCGTTCAGTCTTCGTGTACTTAGGACAATTTTGGCCTAAGTATAGGGGGACCCTCCTCCTTAGTTCCGCTATATCACCCTATATTTGAACCGAGCCTTGGCTTTATGACACTTGTGCTATGAGGACATAGCAAAATTTAAGTATAGAGGGGTGTACCATATATTATTGTATATTTACTTTAGCCATAGCTCGTATTTTTAAAAAAATTTTGAAAATTTGTTTTCGGGCTTGGTTTTTGTAAAACATGTAAACTGAGTTTGTAAAAACCTTGTAAAAATGTTTTCTTTGAGGGTTTAAACTGTGTAGATATCCCTTTTCAAAAAAATGAAAAAAATTTAAAACTTTTCTTGGAATTTGACTCTGACCACTAGGCTTAGTAAACACTTTCAGTGAGGGCACTTCGGTCTCCCTAAGCAGAGCGGGTGGTTTAGAGGACACTGCGAAAGGCACCGTCCTTTAGGATCACGGGTCCGTTTATCGGCCTGTACTTACACCCATACTGGCTAAGAGTGGATACTTTTATTCATTTGAGCCTGGGCCAGTCATTGTCTCTCCAAAATAATTTAAAAAAATTCAAAATTTAAAACCCATAAAAAAACTGCAAAAGATAAAAATCACACAAAAAAATCACTGACCTAAGAGTTGATGTATTCCTGACACATTCACACTCACTCAAGGCTTGATAATTTTTAGGGCACTGGATTTCTGTGATCTTGAGAGTCTGAGTTAACATGCCTTAGTCATTAGGGGTTTTAAGACTTAAATATCCACACTTCCCTAGTTTGAAAGATTTGAGTGCTATATTGCACTCTTCTTCTCTACCTTCAAGAAAACATGATCAGCACAATCACTTCCACAACTGCTTGATTGATGAGCTGAGTTGAGATATCACTTGAGGAACTAGGACCAGAGATTTGAGTTTAGATCCGATCTAATGATGTTCGGGGATGGGATAAAGTTAATGAAGGCTTCAGAAGACCTGAGTGTCAGCAAAACCCTAGCCAGTATGTGAACAAGATTCATATGCTATCTCTTTGAATTCACCTAAAAGTGCCAGGGTGTGATGAAACTTAAATGAATATTGTTGATCAGTGTGTGCCAACTTTTGGTAAAAGCAAGTGGAGCTAGCCAACAAAAGCAATGAAATGTCAAAGAAAAAGCTCTATCATCAAAGTTAAAATACAATTGAGCTTCCACCAATGGCGAGCGCTCCCAAACATTTTCAAAGTGTCCACTTGGACCAAGCGCTAATTAGGACCAAGGAGTCGGGCTGACACAAAAAAAGGGCTCTGCATCGTAAATGCTACAAGTCTGGGTGTCGAAGGTATCTTAGATACTCAAAAGAGACACACCCCGATGTACTCCTAGAAAAACAAGTGCAGACGACTCCAACTCTCTTGACGGACACATTGGTCAACAATCAAAAAAATTATATGTGTTGAGTAAAAGGCACTCGAGAGTCCCCTTGTTCCAATGTGAGGGTGAGAAAAATAGACACAATCCCATTACCTCCATCATCTGGATGTCCATCAACATTTCAAGTCTGACAAACTAATGAGACGGTTGACTGAAGCAAGAATAGATTTATTCCCTAGTATTGAGGATTAGGTCTAGAGGAGAGTCTTTGGGACTGGAACTTTGAGTGATGCATCGACTAGGCTCTCATGAAATGCAGTACACTAAATGTCATATCCTTATATTATATGTATAAAAAGAGAGTCTGATAATCAGAGAAGTTGGATTCCTTCTGACTAAGGCTTGGATAAACCAGGAATTTTAGGATCACTTAGGTCAAGGGTCTTCGAAAGATCAAACCTTGAATTTTTCACGCGCACTGTCAGGAATTAATCCAATTCCTTCATTCTTTAGATGCTCGAGGACGAGCATGGTTTAATTATAGGGGTATGATGAATCTCGTATTCATCATGCTAAAAGCCGAAAATTAAACCCCCTGCTTAATCAATCCAATAAAAATCACCTTTAATTCTTTGTTTTTATAATGTATTATATTGTGTATAAATTACCATTAATTTATTGTATTTAATTTCCTCTATTTTTCTTGTAATTATTTTATCCTCAAAAACCCCTAAAAATTAGGTAGAATAATTGTCCATAATTCACTGACCATTAAAACCACTAAAAATACAAAAACATTTCAAAAATCAAAATCGGTGTTTTTATCCCCCTAAAAATACCCCTAAAAATACTTTTTGTAAAAATGACCTCTTTTGGTTTTTTGACCAACATGAAAGTTGTAGATCTCGTCGAGACGAGCAACTTTCATGTTTTGACTTTTTCTTAATTCGGCCTCTAACTATTTCTTTTCTATTTTTTTGTAATTATTCTCTGAATTTTCTCATTGGGCCACGTGGTGCTCTCTGGAGCCGCCACGTGGCCCACCTTACCTCTCGCCACCCGGCGCCTTCCTGGGCCGTTGGATCCCCCCTGATCGCCTCCATCCTCACCATCCATCTGCGCTCTGTTTCCAGCCCTTGGATCCATCTCCCAGATCCGATCTCGGCCATTACCTCACGCCTCGCCCTCAGCCACTCGATCCAGCACCTATACAACTATCTTCCTTGCGCCACATCTCCCCTACTTCTTAGCCGTCAGATTTCATCCCCATCCAACGCCCCTCAGCCCTCCACGTTGCCCACTCATCTCAGCCCTCGGATACTACTTCCATCTAACGTCCCTCCACCTGCCACGTCGCCTAACTATCCCCCACCGTTGGATCTCACTCAACTCTCCATCTGGACCGCTCATCGCCACCCAATCCCAGCCTTCGGATCAGATCTTTTATCTAATCCTAACTCTCCATCAACACCCCCATCCAAGCCGTTGGATCGGTAGATCCAACGGCTACCACCCTTCGTCTACTTCCGTAACCCCCTCGCCTCTAGCCATTTCACCGTGGCGACTCCACCCCCTTCCTTTTTTAGTCATCGCCTCCGGCCACCTCTACCGTTCCTAACAACCGCCCCGCATAGCCCTATCTTCCACCTTTTTCGCGTAACCCCCCGTTGACCTCTCCATTACTCCATCATTTAATCCTCGCCCGACGAAACCCCCTGCTCTGCCCTGTAACTGCCGGTCACCTCCCCCTATTTAACCCCCTCCCCCGCCACCAGAATCCTGGTCCACCATTTTTGGGTTTGCTACTAGTCTCCTCCGCCCCTCCGGTGACAGCGGAGGGGCGGAACGTCGAGGCGAAGACGGAGCTTTCCTGGTGTCGACCCGCGGCGCCTCCACCGCGTATCGGTGACCTTCAGTCACCGCTGAGCCCCTTGCCAAGGCCGGGCAGGCCAGGGCGACGACCCCCGAACTCCATTGGAGCTCAATCCCAGGTCAATTCCTCCGCCAAGTCCTCGCTCCGGCGAGGAGATTTTTATTCTTGTTTTTCTCTAATTTCCCTCCGCCGATAGCCACCATCACCCTATTCTGACACCCCCACCAGCTTCGCAACGCCACCCTCGTCTTCGCCGACCATCCCTTCCCTTCTCCAGACCCCAACCGCTCCGACACCTCCTGCTCCATCTCGTCGGAGGAGGAGCATTGGCCTCCACCTCCGATCACCCCAAGGCCACCACTCACCTCACAAAACACTCACACACCTTCTGCACTTCGCCTCGGCTATGCCTAACTCCTACAGGTGCATCAAGGCTCAATGGTCGGAGCTCTAGCAACATCGCCGATCTCCAGCTCCGCCACGTCACGAGCACCTCCGCCTCTCAATCCCGAACGTCGACGGAGCTTCACCTGGCTTCCACGGGCTTCGCCATGAGTTCAGCGACCTACACCGACCTTCAGGCGAGCCTGTGGCGGGCGGTGGAGCTCCATTCAACACGCCGGAGCCCCGCATCCTCCGGTCGTCCACGGCGGAAGAAGATGAAGCAGATACCATCCGATTGTTTCGATCGAACGACCAAGATGAAGGCACGTGGCGTCCCGAGCCTCCTCTCCAGACCAACAGGCTCGGGACAACCGAACCTAGAGCCAAACCTTCAGACCACGCCACGTTGGCCCGAGCCCGAGCCTCCTGTGCACCGCACGTGAGGCTTGGGTAATTTGCATGAAGGACCCCAGAAGAATTGATATTTGCATTTTGGTCCCCAGGCACGATTACGTGCGTGCCTGGGTAATTTACAGGGAAT
This sequence comes from Ottelia alismoides, assembly GCA_037367405.1. Taxonomy (NCBI): domain Eukaryota; kingdom Viridiplantae; phylum Streptophyta; class Magnoliopsida; order Alismatales; family Hydrocharitaceae; genus Ottelia; species Ottelia alismoides. Next base: position 91,790 of record JAZKJV010010403.1, on the reverse strand, counting down.
CCCTCGAAGTTTTCTGAAATTACAAAAAGGCCCCGCGCATATGGGAAAATTGCATCCATGCCCAGGCAATTTTTGGTATTTGCATTTAGGTCCCTCCAGGGACCTAAATGCAATATTTATCCTTTATTTTTATTACACTTTTATTACATTTATTCCCTTGCACTGTTTTTAGCATAACTTGAGCATCGTAGGTCCAAATTGCATGATTCTAGTGTCATTTTGATCCTTGTTTTGTCCTATTGATTTTAGCATGTTTAATTGTCTCATTTGCCTCTATTTTAATTAAAGTGAATTTTTATGTCAAGTATGGGACCCTGCTCTACTTGCCTTGCTCTGATTTGATGACCACTTCTATTGTTGTGATTAACTTGACACTGATTTCATTTTATATTATGTTGCTCATAATTTTTAGGTTATAATTGTAGTCTTTTATTCAGCATACATACTCTCTTGCATAATTGCTCATGCATCATCTTTAACTTGCATACAAACCGATAAAAATGCATGCATCATGGCATCGCTTTTATAAATAGCATATTGCATCCTGTGGACCTGAAATTGGAATTAACTCACTCTGTGCTTCATGAATCAAAATTCAATACACATATTAGGCACCCGTGTCCCTGTGTTCGACCTTGGTAGACTTGCCAAGTATAAATATTCCATGACATTCATAAAATCCGATCATGCTTAAGAAAAGACATGGAACATTGCATATATAACCCACATTGAAGCATATAACATCAAACATAGACATCCATTCGGGAACCAATAAAGTATGCAAACAATAACCCGCATTTTTTATTTAAAGTATACTAATGAGTTCAATTACTATTACAAAGATTACTGCTTGATAAAACGACAAGATTAACGAAGAGTTTTGACAAAGAAAAAACCAATAACTAGCATGTCTACTTGCAACCCCGTCTTTCTCTCTCCATGCTACATCTTCCATCTTTGAAGTAAACTCTTCCCCTTCTTCTTTCTTTTCTCCATTTGACTCTCACTTTCTCTTTGTGCCACCTCTTCATCCCTCTCACAGATGATGACTCCACGACAACTAGACCTCGACAAAGCAACATCCTGCTGATCTTACTCATCATCATCGTCGTCATCATCATCACTCTCATTATCATCGTCGATGATCTTATTCTTTCCGGTCCTATGAGTGCTCCTAAATATGAGAAGTATACGTAATTAACTAATATAATAAGAATTTTGATTTAATTTTAAAACCTATTGCATGGATTCCATTTGGCCTTCTACGGTCTCCAATATGGTATGCACACTTCCCATGACATTATTATTAGATATTTGGTTAATCTGGTTCGGATCTATTGTAGACCAAAATGTCTATGTATATTGTGATAGTGGTGGCCCATAGATACTCGTCGAACCAGGAGTCCTACAACTAGAGTCCGACGAGAACTCAGTGTGGAGCCCTCTAATAAATGACTTTTATTGGGCCCTACCCGTCGATTATCAATGATCTTCCGTCGTACTTTAACGTCAAAGCATAGACGCTCGTCAATAGGAGTGGACTCGTACTTCTTCGTAAAGAGGGTGTCATAATAGTTTTGTTAAAGACAATAATTAATAATCATGTATAAATTTTTGACTTAAGAAAGAGATGACTTTGAACAAGAGAAATGCACTCACCTTCACATTTTTTGCTTCATCAGTGAACCGGTTATTCCATGCATATGAGTCTTCGCCCACCACTCCCCCAACATTGGCCTACATTACAAAGTTGCTTGTTGTTTAATGTAATCTAACATTTAATTCAGAATAGAAGTAATTAAACTCTAATATACAGATTGTTAATAATTATGTACTAGTTCATCCCTCATAACCCATGGCTCTTTACACCGCCAGTCGATATAATCTTCTGCTTCCCACTATTTTTACTTCCCGTAGTAGAGCGCCTCCCAAAGCCGTCAAAAGCAACGAGATCACATTATCGAATCCACCTACGTTCAATCACACAATTTAATATACTAAAACCGTATAACACAATGTCAATGTGATAAATCATACCTCTCAGGAATCATCCATGATGGGTGAAACTCCTTTGTCCTCTCGCAGTCTACTTAACCATCCAACTTAGCAATTGTTATCTTTCTCGCTCTGTAAATGTTGTCGCGGATCCTGTTGGTGACAAAGTGGGTCGAGGAAACACGAAACATCTCTTGAGTGGTTTCATGGTTGATGCCATATGCGTTATTTATTTCACAAGTGATTACACTAGACATATAGGATACTAAAAAATTAATAATATATAATCACAAAACACACATAGACGCCATCTGGAATCTGCTGCTAGTCACGTAGACTCATGTGAGTCCATCTATACCCCTTACAGTCTTTAAACATTTTCCAAGACTTGAAAAGCTCATTCGCCACATTGTTTTGGTCTTTTAGACTATACACGAATTGAATTTTTTAGTTCATTGAAAAAAATTACTAACTTCGTTTGAAACACAAGAAAATGAATATATATATATATATATATATATATATATATATAATGGGATACTCATCGGGCAAGAACTTCATGTATTGACATGTAACTGAAGCCTCATATAATGGAGCAGGGGTGGGGGGAGGGGGGTGTGTAGTATGAATGGCCCTTGAGGATCCTCCACACGTTCTTCCTCATCCATCGGCTGATAGACTCACTACGAGGATCTCGGAGTGGGTTGATGCCCATCACTCGAGGATGGATGTGTCAGAGTCGGCATCACAAAGTGCAGCAAGTGCCGGGGACATGTATCACAACAAAAATACATTGCTTGGCAAATGCATGCATATGTCGGTCCTACGCTCCAACCACTATTAGTATTAAAATGAAATAAATAAATATTTAGAAATTTATTTGAAGTACACATATTATTATTTATTTCTAGCTTACCATCATTAGTGTGTGCATGGTGGGAAGGAGGCAGTTTGTTGTCGTCTCGAAAATCACCGCGTTAACCTATGTCTCTCCTCTCAGATGAAGAGCCACCTCTTGTTATCACCATTGCTTTACCGTACTGAAATTTTCATTGCACAATAAACAATTATATGAACTTTTGAATTGCAAATTATAACATTAATCACCAATTATTACACAATAAACAATTATATGAACATTAAAATTGCAAATTATAACATTAGTCACCAATTACTCAAAAAACGAAATGTTTTGTGGATGTTCTTGCTCGAAACTAATAAGCATGAGGAAACTTATCCTAAATTAATGTTATCACTAGTATCAACATACACACGAGACATCTAATCTTTCATCTTTTCTGCACTTCTTGGCATGTGAGACATGTAATATATTTGGTAAATCTGATATGCAAGTGCAAATGATTCAAACATCCTTAAGTATTCCCCCACAATCACCTCAACTATATCATGGATTAGATCCAATTCAACTCCTCGTTGGATCAAACCGGTCACAAGAAAACAAGTAGAGGCGATTTGGTATTGGCATATTGTTCTACAACTCAATCACCTCATGTTGAATCCCATAATAGCTCAGGTTATCTTCTCCATAACATGTTTTTGATACCATGACACCTGAATTATATGTAGACAATCCTCTATTTCATTTGGTCGAGTGGAACCTGGACCTGTCGGCATAGAAACCGCTGTACTTTCTAATAATGTAATTTAGACCCAAAGTGAAGTCATGTTAAAGCTTCAACTTCCCGACGCTTGTGTCTAATGATCTACACGCTCTTTGAACCATTGAGCAGATGTATTTTAAAACTCATCAACCTCATTATTATCTTTAAAAGTAGGATTATTTGATAGTACTAAGCTCCTATATTCTCTGTATTTGAAATAATGCATTAAAATATAAAAAATAATGTAAAAATCTTAAAAGTTAGAATGTACTATGCAAATGGTGAAACTTCCTTTGTGTTTTCTAGTATGCATATCTTCGTCGCCTCTTTTTCTTTACAATCCATCATGTGTGACCTTCCCTTTTTAAGCGACTCCCCACACGAGCGAAAAATAGAAAGTATTGCATCAATGATATTAGTCAAAACATTGGTCTTCACATCATCAGACAAGTATCTCACACAAAAGTTCGCAACTTCATCCATAATGTATTATGCGTTAATTGACACTTTGACTTTTTTTGTTTTGCACGTTTCTCTTTAAAAATAATATACACCTTTATGCTATCTAAATCTAACAAAGAATAAATCTTATATATAAAGAATATCAACATCATGTTTACGTTGAAATCAACAAGGACTCCCTTAACTCGTGACCTTCGAACTAAGGAAAGTTAACATGCACTTCATAATATATACAAATCTTAAATCATATATATACACGTGTTGTATATACATGATTACATAAGATATGTGTAAACGAGCATTTGACTTGTTTGATTGAATCGTTGCCTTAGTAAAAAAAATTCTTTATGCACCTAACATGTGTCTATAGTGCATAAACATTCTCCGACCTCCACATGGTCTCACACGGTTGAATTCCCATCTTTTAGTTGTTGTCCCTTAAACACGTAAAGGTTGTAGAATGATTCTACAACGGTAACACAGATCACCGTGCATGCATTACCACATTAGACCCATACCATAAGAACTCATACAAATCATGTGCAAACTACGTTGTACATAGACCAACTATGTATACCTTCCTATATCCCCAATTTTACACACCTACATCCAACACACCAACACCCATACATACCCACACTTACACACCAACACCCATATCTACCAAGCCACTCAACCATACATACCCATGCTTACTTACATACCTACATCCAACTCATGATTACATAGCCACATCAAAAACACGTCCACATTCCCATATATCTCTAGGATATATAGACCAATTAAATACCCCCACTCTCATGTATACTTAGAAACATAACCGCGTACATACTCACATCCAACCTAGATAGCTTTCATATATACGTACATACATACCTCCATACACTTATATGCTTACATACCTATATGCATTAGTATATACTCACATGCATATCCATATACCTCTTACGCTTACATACAAGCCCACATCATACTGTCTATGTGAATACATGCCCACTTTTCATGATCGGGCTATGTAGCCTGATGAATCTCGGATTCATCACTCTAAATCTCATTTATTAAGCTCTAATCCCTCAAAATCAACAACATTTCCACATCTATTCTGCATAATTAGCATTCGTACATGTTTTCATAAGAATTGCATTTTAGCACAAATTTCTGGACAAAATAAGAAGCCAAAAATCCAAGCCAAAAGTGACCTGTAAATAGCCTAACTTCCTAAATTTTTAACTCATTCATGCTAACTCCGAATAAGCCAAAACCACCTCTGCTGTGTATATATCACTAACAAGAATAAAGGAAAAATAAAAAAATAAACTAACCCAAATAAGTGGACCAAAAACTTAGTTTCAGGATTTCCGGACTAAAAACCTCATATCTTCCTCATCCAATGTCCGATTTAATCCTACTCACTTTTGAACTAATGTACATTCAATTACCTTTAAAACAAGGCCAAGTTCAAGAGAATCGGAGCTCATATGTGAAAGTTGGATTTTGGGCCTCTTTTGTACATATATTTTAGCTGATTTTGACCTGATATTTTATATACATATTTTATTAACTAATAAAAATCCAAAAAAATATTAATGTGTAAATATTTTCTCTTGATTTTATCATATTTTTTCCGGATTTTTATCTGTTTTAAAAATGATATAAAAATTATGAAAATACAAAAATCAAGGTATTCTATGTACATGGGATACCCCAAAAAATCACTGTATGCAATTGATCGATTTTGGTTTTGATGTCTTCATGAAAGTTGTGGATCTCATCGAGACGAGCAATTTTTGTGAAGAAACTTTTTCGATCCGAGGTCATTTACTATTTGTTTTTGATTTTACAAAATATATATATTTCGAATTTTTTTGGTGCTGACACATGGCAGCACCTGGTACCGCCACGTGTCAGCCATTTTTGGCTTAATTTATAATTCATTTTATGAAAAAAATTAAAAAATAATAAATGCCCCTGCACGTGCGTCGTACGTACCTCCCACGCATGTGTTCCGCACGTGCGCCACTTAAACCTTTGTCGCCACGTGGCTCAATCTCGGCCGTCCGATCTCGACCGATTGGACGGCTACTGTACTTCTCCTACCTCCCGACTTTCCCAATTTCCCCTTGTATTTCGCCGCACCGTCGCTCCCCGATTCACCGCCGAATATCTCGCCACCACCTCCATCTTCGATCCTTGCCGATCATTCCTCCGATCTCCTCCCTCAATCCCGACCTCCTTCCTCTTATGACGCACCACCACCCACTATAAAAACGTCACCGCCCCTCCTCGCACTTCCACTGCCAATAGAGTTCGAGAAGTTCGGGGTGATAACTCGGGCGTTCCTCGACTCTGGCGGGGTCCGGTCACCTTCGTGTGACCGTCGCAGCGCCTCCGCGGGCCTTGCTGCCGTGCTCCGACCGCGATCGTTGAGCCTACGACGCTACGACTCCATCTTCATCGTTTTCAACTCCCACGCCAACTACTCCGCTTCGAGCTTCCACGACATCCGCATCACCTACGCCACCTGCTTCAACGTCACCTCCAAGTTCTCCTCCGTCTTCATCGTTGTTCACCAACATCGTCAAGCCAACACTACGACCTTCACCGACCTACGTCACCGCTCGAGCCATCTTCTCTGACTCCAGCCCCGACCCTCCATCAAACGCCATCGAGCTACGATCACCTCCACCATCGTCTTCACAGATCGTCTCCACCTGCCTGTCCTCGCCGCCCCTCCGCTATTCAGCCTCATCGGACCTCCACCCTTCGCCACCGCTTGCCGACCGGGCTCCGGACCCGAGGACCCCATGCACGTGCTTAGGGGGAACAACGTTAGCAGGAGCCCAGCCCAGGGGTCACGTGCGCATCACATGACCCTTGGGTAATTTACAATTCACCCCCCAGAGTTCCTACAACTTCCACTGCAGTCTAAGGGTCACGTGCACAGCATGTGACCACTTGGTGATTTTATAAGGAGGCCCCCGAAGATCCTGATATTTGCAGCTCAGTCCATCTACTCAGGGGTCACGTGCATAGCACGTGACCTACTGGGAATTTTGCAAGAAGAGCCCCTCTACCTTTCAGTAATTGCATCTAGGCCCCCTGCACATTTTATTTATATTATTTTGTAGTTATACCCCTGTGTTCCCCTTTATTTTCTGACTCTTCTTTACATATTTTTATTAATCCAAAAGTAGCATGATGTTTGTCACTTATTCTCTACATTTTGGCATATTGTGGACATTTTTTTGATTGATGATTAATTAATAATTAATTATGTTGTGGAAAATTGCATATTTTTCCCGATTTGTGCTCTGAAATTTGTATTTGATTAACCTTTGGTCTAAAAATTCCCGAAAAATCAAATATTGAAGAAATAATTATGCTTGACATTGTGCCCAAAAAGATTTGCATTTGCATGCGTAGTTTGCCCTGTAAAAATCATTTTGCATATTTCAATATTTGATTTTTAATAAGTATTAGATCTCACATTTTCGAGGTTTAGGATTTTTCTGAGATCCATCACCTAGTGATGGATCTTAGATAATTTTATCCTCTGAAAATTAGCAGGTTTAATATTTAATATAATTAAATATTGAAAATCATTTTGTTTGCAGTTAAAAATTCATAAAAAAATCATATTGCATCCAAAAATTCCAAAAAAATTGCAGTGCATCCATTTCATCATATTTTACATTATGACCAAGTTTCGTATTTTTCGGACATCGAACGTATTTGACATTTTAGTCCCTAAAATATGTTGAATTTGCATTTCGCATCTTTAATTGACCGATTCCGATTGCCGCCTACAACGAACGACAAATCATTTTACGAACAACAAATAAAAACACCTTCTTAACAGGCGTATATCCGGACACGTCATAGCCGACCCTACTTAATTGTGGAAAAAGGCTTTGTTGTTGTTGTTTTTTGTTGCATTTCTTAGGTTATTTAAAAATCTTGTGGATTTTATAAGATGAAAAACTAGATAAATGAGCGGCATCACTCAAATGTAAAAATATCTGAGTTAAGTTAGCTTTAATATGAGTCGATTCGATATATTGTCTAACCTATTCTACCCCTACCATGATATCTTCAAAACAAACATCAAGAGTCGTGTGGTGCTGTGAGGGGAGCTTGATATGGGCACCAATTCATAAAATGTGTTGCACACACCTCCGTTATGCAGGGCCACACAAAACCTAGTGTGGATGGATGCACATGCGTGATGAAGCCACGTTTCATCATCTTTATTCTATCATTTTGGCCTTAAAAACCCTAGTAAATACGTGTAAATATTGTTAATTTAGGTATTTTAGCATTCATGCATCATTGTGTAATTATTGTATAAAATGCGATTTTTAAAGCCAAAATTATAGAATAAAGAAAAGAAAAGAAAAAGAATAAAATATTGTAAATATTTTATGACCCCGAGACGTGGGCATCTTGATGAATAGGTCGACAAGGAATAAAGTAGGGGGAGATAAGGGCCAAAAATACCAATAAAATTCCTTTTATTTTATTCATTCTTTATTCATTTTGGGACCTATTTTTGGTTCCACTTTTTATTCATCAAATAAAGAAATTTTGTACATGAAAGTTGTACATAATTAAATAAAGAAAAATACAAAATTGATTTCACTGAAAAATAATGTACATATAAAAAGTTGTGGTCTGAATAAAAATCCAGAATGCCAACTTCCCAGACCCGTATCTCATAAACGAAAACTCCAAATGCAGCATACTCACCTGTAATTATATATAGAAGAAAATAAGCTATTTAGTGGCGGTAGTTTCGCATTTGGCGGAGCTACGGTTTGAAAGTTTATTTTTGGACCCTTGTTGTATGCTTGTATAGATTAAAATATTTGATTTATTATTTATTCATTATTTTTATATTTTTATATTTTTATAATGTTGTAATTATTACTTATAATAATTATGTGCATTAAAATTAGAATAAAAATGCAAAGAAAATACAAAATAAAAATACTTGTATATAGAATACATAGGTATACTACCTATACCCATACCTATACAATACATATTTATATTTTATTAAACATACAAATTATATCAGAAAAATAAAATAAAAATATATTCACATGTATAAAAGTATTTTATAGTTTTATAAATTAATAATCAAAAATAAATAAATAAATTAAATACATACAATAAAAATAAAAGAATACAATATATAGAATAATATACCTATAAAGGGAATAATAGGCAACCTGTAAAAATATACCTCTAAAAAAAATAAATAAAAATCACAATAAAATAATTTATAAAATAATAAATATTTTTTATTAAATAACCTAAATCTAAACAATCCATTTATTATTTTAAAACGAATTTATAAAACTTTTTTTGGGGCTTTTTCCTGGTTGGTCCACGTGGACCAACCGGGTGGCCTGGGATGTTGACCAGCTGGTCAACTCCTTGACCCTAGCCCTGTGCCTTGTCAGAAGCCCGCTGACCCAACTTTCTAGATTTTTTCGCCAACAGTGCGTTGCTCGATGGAAGAGGGTCTCTTCATGAAAGTTGTACCTGGTACAACAGTGATTCTCGCCGACCTACCAGATCTACCCAAATCTTCTTCGCCTGCTCGCAATCTTGCCTCGAAAGTCGCTCTAGAGCCATGTTTCAAAAACAAACCCCCATACTTCCATTTCATTTTGAACCTTCCTTTGACCTTTTTTGAGCTCCCAAGTGCCGTGCTCCGGACTGGAGGCGTGACAGGCCTCCTCCAGCCGGCGAGGGGGGTCCAATAGAAGGCCGAGGGGGCCGTTCCACCATCTCCGGCCAAGTGCGGCCGTCGAGGTACCAATCTCGTGGCTTCGGCCACTGAGGTCCTGTTTCTTCCTCCCTTTTTAGTGCATTTTCTTTACTTTGATTTTGCTCATCTTCCTGTGAATCGTAGCCTTCGCCTCCTAGTGTTTTTCTTCGTGATTTCTCCCCTCTAACCACTCGCACAGCCACCTCGCTGGAGCTCGCTCCGGCGAGCTTTGTTTCCACCCTTCCACCTTCCTTCACCGCCAGAAGGTGCGCGGCAGTTTGCCCGTGCCCTTCTGTAACCATCTATTTTGCAGGTCACGTGCGATTCGAGGGCGCCTGGGAAATTTTGGGGATTGGCCGGAGATACCTGGGACCACTTGCGTCTCCCCTGACGCCTGTGCGCTCCGGTGAACGCCGGTCATCCTTGACACCCCAGGCGTGTAGAAGACGCCTGCAGCAACCATTCCGGCATTTTTGGAGTTTCACGACGCGACGGAGGAGGGAGATCGGGGTCGGGGGAGGTCGCACTCGCCGACCTTCTTCCCATTCTTCCTGATAGCCTCTCCGACGTCGGATCTATCTCGGCCGCCCAGATTTGTCAGCAACCGCACGATCTCGCCACATCAGGGCCGCCCGATCTTCCCCGCCGATCTAGTCTTGGCCGTTCAAAATCGAACTGGCATCGTGGAGGGTGGTGCGGACACGTGGCAAGTGAGCTCACCGATATCGTCTGATCGCGCCCCTTTCGTGGGTATTTTGCAGTTCTGACCCGCGAAATTTTGTATTTACTATTCAGGACAAAAACTTTCATCTGCGCCTTATTTTTTTGTGTAAATTGCATCCTGATCCCCCTGCGTTTTTGGTTATTACATTGAGAACCTCGCCAGGCGCACGTGCTCGTCACGTGCGCCTTAGACATTTTGCAGGTGGCCCCCGGGGCTTTTACTTATTTGTTTTTAATCCTAAAACATTTTAGTGCAGTTTATAATTTTGGTAACAATTGCATCGTAACCCAGATCTGTTCCCTAATTGCAGTTATATCCCTGCCAGTTGCGCGTGCTCTTGCACGTGCCATTGGTAATTTTGCAGGATAGCACTTCGGGCATTTTGTTATTAATTTTAGTCCAGCAAGTTTAGTTTGCATATATATATTCTCTGAAAATTTACATTTTGGCCTTGCAACTTTTATTATATTACAAAAATGCCCCTACAAGTGTGCATTTTCCTTTTGCTTCTTGTATTTTATGCACGCATCTATAAAACCCCAAAAAATCTCCAAAAATCACATTAAGTTCCTGCTGTAGTGTAGTTTAACGGCCTATTTTTATTTTTCATATTATTGCATTTTTAATATTTATTAAAAATCAAAAACATCCATTTTGTGCACTATCTAGCTTATAAAATCCATAAAAATATGAAAACACTCCAGAAAAATCCCAAAACAAAATATTTTGTCTACTTTAGTTTATTTTAACTCCCAGCCAAAAATCATTAAAAATTACAAAAAGAAAACTCATAAAGTCACAAAACTCCAAAAACCTTTTTAAAAATATTAAAAATTCTTCAAAAACCCTAAAAATACAAACCTTGTCTCTGAATTTTCTTTGTTTTATTATCTGTAAGTGAAAATTAATTTGGAGAATTTTTGTTACTGTTTTCTATTTTATTTCTCCATTTTAGTTTCAACCTTGTCTTTTCTCCACTGTTTTCAGTATTTCTGACTTTAAAAATACCAAAAACATTCTTAAAAATTCTCAAAAATCCCAAAAACAGTAAAAAAGTATAAAAAGACCAAAAAGACTTTATTTGCTAATTTTTGAATATTTTTATCTATTTTTATAAATATCTCTTTCTCCCTTTTATTACATAGTTCATACATTCCAATATTGAAAAAGGAAATAAAAAAATACAAAATACAAAATACAAAAAGAAAATATAAAATCAGAAAAAAAATAAAAATCAAAATACAAAAATATAAAATTAAAAATTAAATAAAAAAATATAAAATTAAAAACCCACAAAAAAATAGCATAGTAGACACTTGATCACATTCACACACATTTTGAGCATTTTGCCCCGATCTAGCCTTTCTGCTCCCTGTGTTCGACCTCTACACATACTTGCACTATATACATCTTGTTGTAGAGTTATAATAAATTTTAACTCCACACACTTTCACTGCTTTACTTGATTGTCGTGGGTTAATTGTTGTTTGAATCTCGGATTTCGTTGGAGGTCAAATTAGCGACTGTTGATATGCCTTGTGAGTCAGCACGACCTCTGCAAATTCGTGTTCAACAAATGGAACCGTTGCTGGGGAGCAACAGCGCGTAGTTCGGGTTTTTGCTTGTGTTTGTGATTATTTGCCTAATTTTGCCTTATTCATTTGCTCATTCATTTGATAAGATTACTTGACTTGTCTAATCACTCTTCCTTGTTGGACTTTGTGCGAGGAACCGTGGATCGAGGGAGGCGCTCCACCTTAGGCGCCTGCGCACCCACGTGAAGGCGGTGGGAGACTTCTGACCTAGCATCAAAGGAGACAGGGAGGACTTGAGAAGACAGTCACCTTTTTGAGCATTTTTGTGCACTTATTTATTTTGTAATTTGAAGTGAGAGAGAGACCTTCTATTATTGTAATAATACAGGTACTCAGGACTGGACTTTCGGGCCCAATTTCCAAGTGTTTGTACACTTGGGGGTTCACCGCGGATTTTACGGTTTTCATCGCATCTTTTTCCTTTGATTTCTCGGTTTTGTTTTCTTATTTTGTGTGATTGAGCCCCTAGTTTTAGGATTGCTTGCGATAGACTAAGGTCAAACACCTAATATATTTGCATGTACCTATAGACTCGTTTGGACTTAGTCAAATTTAAACAGTCTGTTCATTTATATCTTAACCCGTGTGCCGTGAGCGAGCCCCATCAAGCGCTACTCCTGAACTCGAGTGTGTCGAGAAGAGGAGGGGTAAGCCAAGACCGGACTCTTAGGTTAAAGATAAGTGGCCGACTTGTGGTTCTTCACGATAATAGCAATTTATGAAACTTAGGGCGATTTCATCGGCTTTGCATTTGCATATAGATTAGGTTTCAATTCTGCTGAGCATCCCTGCATGTAGAGTGCTGAAGGCAAGGTGAGCATTTACGCTTTAGCATACATCATCGTTTTGTCGCTTGCATTGCTTTTCCGACTCTCTACCTCTGATTTTGATCACCTAGGTGCTTAAAAGAATTGACTCCCCGTTAGGCTCGTGCATTCTCATTAAAATACCAAAAAAGTGATAATTAATAAAATTGGGACTGCTAATTTTACTTGACCCTAAAATCGATCAAAAGAAAAATCTTGTATTGGGGCGAGTAATCCCCTCATTGTCTTCGCTTTTACTTGCTCGCGCACACCCTAAGGACTAGTGCCCAAATCCCATCTTCAGCCCCTAAGTGTGTGTGCAACTCTTTGACTTCTCACCTAACTCTAAAACAGACAAGATAAAAAGACCGTATTTGTGATCTTCACCGAGTTGAGTAGGTGAATTGAGGGTTTGATTGTTTCATTTTTTGTTTGTGATTGTTTTGTGTGTGTCCTAGATCGCTTCTGCGCACTTGCGCCTTTCTTCCCACTTCTCTTGACTTGACCATCGTGCTCTCCCGATCATTATCTTTTGTTTCCAAGATGGACCCCTGGAGCGCATTTTATCCGAACTTTGCGGATCCCTCGTTCACTCCAGCCGGTCCACCTCCTTTTTTCCAGGAGGACTTTGCTCCTGATTTTTGTACATATCCGCCTCAGCCGCAGTATCAGGACTCAGATTTCTATCCACACCCACCTCTACCTCCGTATTTTCCACCTTCACATTCACCCGAGACTGATCTGTTGGAGTCACCTTTTATGGAATCCACCCTTGAGCACTTGACCCAGATGATGGATCATATGAGACAGAGGATTGACCACCTCACTAGCACAAATAAGAGCGACCATGATATTCCACCACTTGATGATATGGGTTCATTTGAGGATTTTCATGAGAGCTTGCAATCGCCAAAAATACCAAAAAATGAGAAAAATTTAAAAATCCAAAAAGATTTCGGGAGACACATGATTGAGTCGGACTGTGAGGAGAGTACCCACTTGCCAGATCCTTTGACCACACAACCCTTCACACCCGGTCCCACCTTTTACCCCGAGGATGCCGCTGTACAGACTGCTCTTGGCATGCCTCGTGTAGATGCTGATTCCGACTTCCTCCCTTGTATGGAGGAAGTCCAAAAATTCAAAAAAATGCTGACTGAACCCGAAGTGGTGGCCACCATTCATGAGATTATCCGTGCCCCACTTCAGCAGGCCATGATCGATTTATCTGCTCCTCTTCCCAAGAAGAGAAAGCGGAGGAGCAGATCTGAGCGTCATATTTTGACCATGGCCACTGCCTACGCCATCACACACCGTCCCATTCCTCGGAAGAGGAACACTGCCACACCTTTCATTAGCTGCACCATCTCTGACCACACATGTGATCACACTCTCCTAGACGGCGGTGCTTCGATTAGCATCATACCCTTCTCGCTGGTACAGTCTCTTCACTTAGGGCCTCTCAAGAAGACCAGGATGATAGTTCAGTTTGCTGATGGATCTATCAAGAGGCCGAAGGGTATCCTTGAAAACGCCGACATTTCTATTCAAGGCACGAGCCATCATGTTGACTTTGTCGTGTTGCCCATGGAGACCTCCACAGGAGAGCACTCTCCAATCATCCTGGGACGACCATTCCTCGCCTCTGCGAGGGTCGTTATTGATTATGGATCAGGAGAGATTCGCTTCCATCCTGCTGACGAGAGTGAAGTGTTGATCACCGCACCCACTACTGACCAGAGACCTGCACCTGATGTGACCACACCTATCTTGGTTGACCCTGAGGACCATGACCTTGACGAGACTATTAGAGAATTTTGTTGCTTATTGGATTCCACTGAGACCCAAGACTTCCTCTCCAAGGAGGAAGACTTGGAAAGCATGGACCTCGGAGTTCCTTCTTCTGGGACTTGGCGTTGTGTTGATGACATCCGCGAGATTTACATGATCGACACCATTGAGCGGAGGGTAGATTTAGAGACTCGACAGGACGGACATGACTCGACTACTTTCACTGATGAGTCCGCTCCTGTTCACGCAGACACAAATGAGATAAAGGCCGAATTTGATTTGATTGCTTTTATTCGGGAATTCGGCTCTTTTGATGAGAAAGATGATCCGATCGAGATTTTTGAGGACGAACTGAGTTCGACTACTTCCACTGATGAGTTCGCTCCTTTCGGTTTTGATATGAACGAGACCTCACAGGATGACTCTGATTACACTACTTCCGATGATGAGGAGTTTGTCCCTTTTCACTTTGACATCAACGAGACTCCTAAGGCTGGACCTAGTCGTACTTCTTCCACTCACCAGTCTGTGCCTTCACACCCTAGGGCCCCTGAGGATGTTCACTCTGTCGACCCTGATCGGCTTCCGTCCACTATGGACCCCGATGTCGACCTGCACTACACCAGATCCATTCCTCAGTGGTCCCGCAAGAAGGTTCGCTTTCAACCTTCTTGACCATTTGTATATCCATCTCTGTTGTATATTCAGTTTTGTTCATCTCCGTCTCTCTCCCGTTTTGCTCATCTACCCATTCTCGTGTTTGCCTTACTTATGACGTACTTTGTCCTAAGTATAGGGGGGTGGACGAGCCAAGTGTTCATTCATCGTTCCGTATTATCACTCCTGTCGTTGCCTATACTTAGGGCTTCTTTCACCCTAAGTATAGGGGGACTGGTGTGTACATCCTCTGATCTCGTTTCCATTCTCATCTCTTTTCTTCTTTTCTTCTTTTCTTCTTTTCCTTGCATATTCTCTTTATCTATCAAAAAGGTGCCGCCCCTTGTAGACAGTTTTCTATATTTAGGACGTACTTTGTCCTAAGTATAGGGGGGTGTGCACCCCGATATTTCCATTCTTTGATCCTCTCCATTGTCTCCTCTCCTTGTCTATAGTTAGGGATATCTTACCCTAAGTATAGGGGGAGACAGTCTGAGGACGATCTGTTCTGCTTTGTGTACAGTCTGCTATACTTAGGATTATTTGATCCTAAGTATAGGGGGGACGGTCAACTTCTCATTGGTTCATTCATTTATTCCTTTATTCTTTCGACTTATCTTTACTTAGTACGAGTTATGTCTTCTCTTTTCTCTCCGATCTATGAGGATATAGCTCAAGCTAAGTATAGGGGGGGTCGTATATACTATGTATATACTTTAGCCATAACTCGTACTTTCGTATTTTCTCAATAATATAATTCATTAAAATTCATTAAAAACCTTAATAAAAAACCTTAATAAAAAGGTGTTTTGTTCCTCAAATTCTTTTTGTATTTATTGATTAATAAATCAGGTGAAAATGTTTTTTGCAAAATGTTTGAAAAATAGTTGGAAAATCTTTGTGAACATCTATTGAAAACTATTTTGAAAATATTTTGTTATATGTTTTCAACCTGTGAAAAATGTGTGGATTGTAAAATTTCTTTCCTTTGTGTGAAATAAAATGTTTGAAAAATGATTTGCAAATGGTTTGAAAAATGGTTGCAAAAATGTTTTGAAAAATCTATATATACTGTTTGGAAAACCGATTGCAAAATGATTTTCAAATGTGTGTACATGTTTGTAAAATGTTTGTAAAAACTATTTTGGACTATAGTTTTCAAAAAAAATTGTGTGTAAAGCTTGTGTCAAATAAATTTGAGGAATACATACATCTCACTAAAATCCACTATGTATATATACGTATAAAACTGACCACTTACCCTTGTAAATTCTTAAAATCCACTTCTTGTAGATATAAGAAGCACTCCCGTGTACATATTTTTAACCTAGTTTTCAGCCAAAACTTCTTCTTTTCAAAAATCCCAAAAACATTTGCAAAACTAAAATCCAAAAACATCTAAAAAATCTTTTTGAAAAATACAAAAAAAAGAATGCATGCATCATCTTTTCAAAAATCCATAAAAATTTCAAAATCTTGAAAATTGCATCACAAAAATATTTTCTGCATTCTGCATCGCATTTGCATAGCATGAGCATTTTTCAGATTGAGTTTGACAGTTGAACAAGTCTAAGTAAAATCCGGAGATTGGAGCTTGATTGGACCTTAAAATCTACCTAATAACATGAACCTTATAGGAACTGAGTTTGAGATACTTCAGGTCTAGTTGACTTAATTCTTTGAGGATCATGGGACTTAGTTCATTGGATTCTTGACTGCCTAAGTAGAGTATTTCAGAGCACACGCACGACTCTTGTTGATAATGACCTAACTTGGACACCTGCACCTTTCACATAGCTCTCCACGGATGAGGTGGTGAGGAGGCAGTTTCCTTTGGCTTGGGGTAGCATATGAGGGTAGTACTTCTAGGCGGAACCTCTCTTCTTCTTCTAGTGAAGGAAGTGCGCCTCAACGTCTAGTGGTGATGAAGGCTAAAGACAGAAGCCGTGGGTTGCAATAAAGCTTCAAAAGAGGGATAGTCTACTGGCTCAAGAGGAAAATTTCTTGTATATATGCTGCACCATGTAGATATGTTGTACAGATGCACTTGAAAAAAAAAGAAAAAAAAAGAGAACTCCAAAAAAGTGGTGGGTCGGATTGAAAATTTAATAACCCCACCGGAGTGTATATAGTCCAATAAAGCAAAAGCTTATGGTATCCATGTTACATCTCATGAAGCTTGCAGCGGGAGACTTAGCTACACTGGTTGAGCTCCCAAAATTCTATACCTCTTATTCCCCCTCTTCTTGAGCCGGTTGCACTTGAACTTAAAAGGGAATACCCCGCTTCTCGAGGAAAGAGTTGCTAGACCGAGGCATTAGAGTTACCAGGGTAGGGGAGGTTGTTTCTTTGTTACTTCTGAGGTGGGGAGCTACATATCACTTACACTGTACGAGTCAGACTCATAGTCATAAGAGTTTGCGTATGAGTTGAAGTATTTCTGACCTGGCTATTGAGGAAACTTGGACAGAGTTTTGGGATTCTCAGAGACTGTTGGATTTCAAATTCGGTTCTCACTAAGGTTCCGCCCGCACTAAAAATCCAAAGGTCCGACTTAAGTTCCAAACTTTGATTTTGTGAAGACAAGTTTGATAATTAAACTTCATCCAATTTTCTTCTTTTTCTTTTCTTTGTTTTTCTTTTTCTGCACTTATTGCATAAGTGTTTGCTAGGGACTAGCAAAGGTAAAGTATAGGGGGATGATGAAGCCACGTTTCATCATCTTTATTCTATCATTTTGGCCTTAAAAACCCTAGTAAATGCGTGTAAATATTGTTAATTACGGCATTTTAGCATTCATGCATCATTGTGTAAATATTGTATAAAATGCAGTTTTTAAAGCCAAAATTATAGAAAAAAGAAAAGAAAAGAAAAAGAATAAAATATTGTAAATATTTTATGACCCGAAACCCCGAGACGTAGGCATCTTGATGAATAGGTCGACAAGGAATAAAGTAGGGGGAGATAAGGGCCAAAAATACCAATAAAATTCCTTTTATTTTATTCATTCTTTATTCATTTGGGACATATTTTTGGTTCCACTTTTTATTCATCAAATAAAGAAATTTTGTACATGAAAGTTGTAGATAATTAAATAAAGAAAAATACAAAATTGATTTCACTGAAAAATAATGTACATATAAAAAGTTGTGGTCTAAATAAAATAAGCTATTTTATGCAGCGTACTCACTTTTAATTATATATAGAAGAAAATAAGCTATTTAATGGCGGTAGTTTCGCATTTGGCAGAGCTACGGTTTGAAAATTGATTTTTGGACCCTTGTTGTATGCTTGTACAGATTAAAATATTCAATTTATTATTTATTCATTATTTTTATATTTTTATATTTTTATAATGTTGTAATTATTACTTATAATAATTATGTGCATTAAAATTAGAATAAAAATGCAAAGAAAATACAAAATAAAAATACTTGTATATAGAATACATAGGTATACTACCTATACCCATACCTATACAATACATATTTATATTTTATTAAACATACAAATTATATCAGAAAAATAAAATAAAAATATATTCACATGTATAAAAGTATTTTATAGTTTTATAAATTAATAATCATAAATAAATAAATTAAATACATACAATAAAAATAAAAGAATACAATATATAGAATAATATACCTATAAAGGGTATAATAGGCAACTTGTAAAAATATACCTCTAAAAAATAAATAAAAATCACAATAAAATAATTTATAAAATAATAAATATTTTTTATTAAATAACCTAAATCTAAATAATCCATTTATTATTTTAAAACGAATTTATAAAACTTTTTTTTGGACCTTTTTCCTGGTTGGTCCACGTGGACCAACCAGGTGGCCGGGGATGTTGACCAGCCGGTCAGCTCCCTGACCCTAGCCCTGTGCCTTGTCAGAAGCCCGCTGACCCAACTTTCTCGATTTTTTCGCCAACAGTGCGTTGCTCGATGGAAGAGGGTCTCTTCATGAAAGTTGTACCTGGTACAACAGTGATTCTCGCCGACCTACCAGATCTACCCAAATCTTCTTCTCCTGCTCGCAATCTTGCCTCGAAAGTCGCTCTAGAGCCATGTTTCAAAAACAAACCCCCACACTTCCATTTCATTTTGAACCTTCCTTTGACATTTTTTGAGCTCCCAAGTACCGTGCTTCGGACTGGAGGCGTGACAGGCCTCCTCCAGCCGGCGGGGGGGGGGGGGGGGGTCCAATAGAAGGCTGAGGGGGCCGTTCCACCATCTCCGGCCAAGTGCGGCCGTCGAGGTACCAATCTCGTGGCTTCGGCCACTGAGGTCCTGTTTCTTCCTCCCTTTTTAGTGCATTTTCTTTGCTTTGATTTTGCTCATCTTCCTGTGAATCGTAGCCTTCGCCTCCAAGTGTTTTTCTTCGTGATTTCTCCCATTTAACCACTCACGCAGAGTTTGCCCGTGCCCTTCTGTAACCATCTATTTTGCAGGTCACGTGCGATTCGAGGGCGCCTGGGAAATTTTGGGGATTGGCCGGAGATACCTGGGACCACTTGCGCCTCCCCTGACGCCTGTGCGCTCCGGTGAACGCCGATCATCCTTGACACCCCAGGCGTGTAGAAGACGCTGCAGCAACCATTCCGGCATTTTTGGAGTTTCACGACGCGATGGAGGAGGGAGATCGGGGTCGGGGGAGGTCGCACTCGCCGACCTTCTTCCCGTTCTTCCTGATAGCCTCTCCGATGTCGGATCTATCTCGGCCGCCCAGATTTGTCAGCAACCGCACGATCCCGCCACATCAGGGCCGCCCGATCTTCCCCGCCGATCTAGTCTTGGTCGTTCAAAACCGAACCGGCATCGTGGAGCGTGGTGCGGACACGTGGCAAGTGAGCTCACCGATATCGTCCGATCGCGCCCCTTTCGTGGGTATTTTGTAGTTCTGACCCGCGAAATTTTGTATTTACTATTCAAGACAAAAACTTTCATCTGCGCCTTATTTTTTTGTGTAAATTGCATCCTGAGCCCCCTGCGTTTTTGGTTATTACACTGGGAACCTCGCCAGGCGCACGTGCTCGTCACGTGCGCCTTAGACATTTTGCAGGTGGCCCCCGGGGATTTTACTTATTTGTTTTTAATCCTAAAACATTTTAGTGCAGTTTATAATTTTGGTAACAATTGCATCATAACCCAGATCTGTTCGCTAATTGCAGTTATATCCCTGCCAGTTGCGCGCGCTCTTGCACGTGCCTTTGGTAATTTTGCGGGATAGCCCTTTGGGCATTTTGTTATTAATTTTAGTCCAGCAAGTTTAGTTCGCATATATATATTCTCTGGAAATTTACATTTTGGCCTTGCAACTTTTATTATATTACAAAAACGCCCCTGCAAGTGTGCATTTTCCTTTTGCTTCTTGTACTTTATGCATGCATCTATAAAACCCCAAAAAATCTCCAAAAATCACATTAAGTTCCTGCTGTAGTGTAGTTTAACGGCCTATTTTTATTTTTCATATTATTTCATTTTTAATATTTATTAAAAATAAAAAACATCCATTTTGTGCACTGTCTAGCTTATAAAATCCATAAAAAATATAAAAACACTCCAGAAAAATCCCAAAAAAATATATTTTGTCTACTTTAGTTTGTTTTAACTCCCAGCCAAAAATCATTAAAAATTACAAAAGAAACTCATAAAAATCACAAAACTCCAAAAACCTTTATAAAAATATTAAAAATTCTTCAAAAACCCTAAAAATACAAACCTTGTCTCTGAATTTTCTCTGTTTTATTATCTGTAAGTGAAAATTAATTTGGAGAATTTTTGTTACTGTTTTCTATTTTATTTCTCCATTTTAGTTTCAGCCTTGTCTTTTCTCCACTATTTTCAGTATTTCTGACTTTAAAAATACCAAAAACATTCTTAAAAATTCCCAAAAATCCCAAAAACAGTAAAAAAGTATAAAAAGACCAAAAAGACTTTATTTGCTAATTTTTGAATATTTTTATCTATTTTTATAAATATCTCTTTCTCCCTTTATTACATAGTTCATACATTCCAATATTGAAAAAGGAAATAAAAAAATACAAAATACAAAATACAAAAAGAAAATATAAAATCAGAAAAAAAATAAAAATCAAAATACAAAAATATAAAATTAAAAATTAAATAAAAAAAATATAAAATTAAAAACCCACAAAAAATAGCATAGTAGACACTTGATCACATTCACACACATTTTGAGCATTTTGCCTCGATCTAGCCTTTCTTCTCCCTGTGTTCGACCTCTACACATACTTGCACTATACACATCTTGTTGTAGAGTTATAATAAATTTTAACTCCACACACTTTCACTGCTTTACTTGATTGTCGTGGGTTAATTGTTGTTTGAATCTCGGATTTCGTTGGAGGTCAAATCAGCGACTGTTGATTCGCCTTGTGAGTCAGCACGACCTCTGCAAATTCGTGTTCAACAATGCGTGAATAAGATTTTGTATAATTTCGTGCAATACCCTAAAATGCATTCTATATGTTGGGCCTATTTAACAGATAAATAATGGGCATTTAATATGCTAAAGAATTAGGATTGCATCACTCTATCACTTAAATTGTACATTGACATAAGTTAAATACAATATTTACATTACACATTGACATTGAGATACATTACACAATGACATTTACTTTTATGAAAGAAACAAAATAATTTTACATTATCACAAATTACATAAATATTAAAACACATACATTTAGCACACATGTACACACCAACACACACACATGCATACACTAGCATGCAAACTTCAAAGCTACACAAGCACACATACTCGACTAAAAACCACATGTCCACATTTATATTTATATTACTAATCATAGCTACATGTACTTAACATCTTTTGTTTATCTCAGGCATTTAAGGAACACATACAATGCATAAGAAAAAACAAAACACAAGAAACAACAAATAACCAACTTACTAAATAAAAGTATAGATTAAATAATGGAATTACAAGAGGCATATCTAAGTAGTATACCTCCTAAGTCGACCGGAGCTTGGCTGGGGTCGCAAGAGAAGACGAAGATGACGGAGGATGAGGAGACCTGCATGAGGAGATGGTGGCATTGGAGATGACCATCAGGGAGGAGAATCGATGCTCGGTGAGGGTTATCGGGGTGGAGGCTCATTAGGGGTGAGTGGATGGAGGGAGGAGTATGGAGGACGGAGGTTTTAGGTTGACGAAGGGTCGCTAGGTCAAAGAAGAGGTTTTGGGTGTCAAAGAGGGGAAATGAGTTTGTTTATGTTTTAGAAAATGCGAGCACAAATGGATGTCTAATGGTAGTTGCATATGAGGCATGAAATTGGCTGCCCAAAATTTGTTCGTGTGCATTTTCTTATGTGACCACTCGTGGTGGGATCGTTGGGATTGTGCTCGCAAGTGTGTATTGATGAATCCATGATTCATCTACTTTATATAGAGATCTTAGCAAAATCTCCTTAATAATTCTTTAAATGAACTCTTTAAATTTATATAATTAACTTTACTAATAAGATATGAAATTAGGGATATTATTATGTATAAATAAAACCTTATTTCCAATTAACTTTTGCTTATTATTTTATATATAAAAATTAACTATTTTAACTTAATTCTTCTTCATATATATTCTTTAATTCATTTACTAATCTATCATTAAGAATAAAATTTATAAAAACACAAAATACAAAGAAATTAAAAAGATCTGACCTTGTATATTTTATACATATTTTATATTTGATGTTTTTATTTCACATTTTTCGTAATCTATAAAGATCCATAAAAATAAGATTAATTATGTATATGTTGCATATATATATATATATATATATTGATCTCTAATCAAAATCTAACATGAAAGTTGTAGATCTCATTGAGACCAACTTTCATGTTGACCACTTTTTTATTTGAATTTTCCTTTTATTTCTTTCCTTATTTTCATTGATTTCTTTCTTGAGTCAACGGTCAACGGGTAGGCGCCCTTTGATTAACCCATGCTACTGCCACCTCAATGTCATGACTCTCTCTGCCCATGTCAGCATCTCCAACCAATCACACGCCCCGCCATTGACCCCAGTCAACTACCCCCACCGTTCGACCGTTATGCCAAACCTCATGAGTGCTTCTCCATCTCCCTCGGATTCCTTCATTACTTCGCTATCATTCATCGTGATTCCACCCTACATGTAACCTCGCACATCGGAGAACCTCACCAGCCCTTTACTTCCACTTCTCTTCGTTGCTACACCTCTATTCATCCCCTATAAAATCATGACCACCTGTTGCTGAATCGCCCATCCACAATTAGAAACCCTCGTCTCCGACACAGATCTCCTCTGTGGTGACTGCTCGGAGTAGTTTCTGATCGTGTGATGACAAGACCTCGAGGTGAGGTGTAATCCGCAGTCGGCATCTTCATGGCTGTGTAGCAGCTTCAAGTTATTGAGCTCGCACTCCCTTCACCGAAGCACTTGAGCGTCAATACGACATCGACTCCTCCCCATGAGAACCCTCTCCCCTCACCCACATCAGCTCCATGTACAACCTTCTTCTCCCTCGCTTCTTCACACTGTCTTCGCTCCCAATAAAAATCCGTCTCCGATCATATGCATCACCTCTACATTCTCTTTGATATCATTCTGCAAATTCCGATTCACCTTCGACTCGACCGATTACCTTCATTAGATCTTAACCGTCGTGTCTCCTCTTTTGTCGGATCTCCCACCTCTAACTTCTCACAAGCAGGAGCGTCAAGATCCGTTCCTCTGCCCGTCGTCAGAGCTCTATGCCCACTTTCTTTTCTTTCTTGTTTGCTAATGCTTGCAGATCCTAGTCCACGTCTGGAGCATCTACCATCGCTTATAGACAACGACACTGGAGCTACGATTAGAGGAGGAGTTCTTCCTCTACAACATTGAAGGCGGAACTCCACCTTGTTTCTCCTCAAGCCACCACATCAAAGGAGCAAGAGCCACCACCCTCACCATCATCGGAGATCCTCTTGAGATGCATCAAAACTAGAAGTTTCACCGTTCACCGCCGCAGTCTCGAGCATACCCCAAGAGCTATGTGCTTCACTGACCATCCATGAGCTCACTTGGAGCACCTAATCGAAGAAGAAGAACGATGATGAGGATATGGCAAGTTCTGGATATTTACACAAAATAACCCGCATGGGTTCAGAAGAGGTTCCTCCTGCTATGATTAATTACAGATAAGATCCTCTCAGGACCTTTTGTTATACGAATTCACATTTTCCTTTCAATTTACTCCATGGATTTATAATTGAGCATAATTTTGTCATTTGAACGTATAATATGTTATCTTGAAGTACATGGAATTCTATATCATTTTATACACTTTCGATAAGTTTAAAGCTTATTGGAATTAAATTATTATCGATGGAACTAAGTATTTAATGAAGGTCCGGGTTGATATATATTAACAATTAAATGTCTAATAAAATTGACCTTTTTATACGTGATTCTTGAGGAGGTTTGATTTGAATTATCTTCCTGATTAATGGAGTTAGAGAATTATTTTTTAGGAAGAGATATTGCAGGGATTAAGAAGTTATAGATTATGCTTAATATATCAAACTGTTGCAGGAAAAAGATGAAGCATGGAGGTAATTTGATCACTTTGTGCCTTTGATGTTTTGGCCTGCATTAATTTGGAGTTTAATCGATTGAGAATTTCTTGAGTGTGTTTCTTGAGATCCGTGAATTATTTGAAGGACTAAATTTATCTCATTATGAGAGGATTAAAAGTATCATCACAAATCCATATCTCTATCCTGATTTTCTTTATTTTTATTTTATTTTATTTTTATCTTCGAAACTCTTTTTGACACAAAAATTAATAGTGCAACTATATAAATGCTTAAATTAATTTAAACCATTCGCTAAAAAAATCAGTCCTTGAGTTCGACCTTGGTATACTTAGCAAGTTAAATTTTCCACATATTCAAAAGAGTAGTTTTTGTTGAATCATTTTCCACCTCCTATACTATGCCAATTACATATTTTTTTAAAGATGTGAAAATTCGATCCATCATGTATGCGACAATAAACTCGCTACTAGTTGTCACAACAATGTACTATTAATGGCACGATTTTCTTGTAGTGTATGTTCCCCATCGTCACTGTCCCACCTGTTGAAGCCTTATAAGACAAAAAGAATATCATGTCAGTACATATATGCACATTTACCCCAGTATCAAGGAGCTACTCTCTAGGCTCATTCACAATGCAGAGTTCATGGTTTATTGAGACATACCCTTGCCAAGCCTGACTCCCCCAGTCTACGCAAGTTTTTGAGGGATTGCCTATATAGATTTCGATTGGTTCTTCAAAGAAGGGCAATCATTCTTTCAATACCCATCCTATCCATAATGACAACAAAGTCTTGTTCTTTAATTTTCTTGGATTTTTCCTTTGACTTTCAACTTCTTATTTTTCCATTAACATTGTTTTCCTCTCGAGGTCATCACGTTAACCTTAGAGGTTATGTCAACATGTACAATGTATTTTTCTTTCCCATGCCTCTCTTCAATAGTTATAGACACCATCAAATTATCTAATGAAAATTTTCCTTTCCTATGCTTAAGGGACATTCAAAAATCGTTCCAGGATGTAAGATTTATTTCAAAAATTATCATGGCCTGAAATTTGTCAGGAAGTTTCATTTCAATCTCAACTAATCCATGGAGCGACAAAAAAAATCATGAGTCTATTCTGGAATTTTGATTTTCCTTCAATCGTCTGAATTTTTAGAAACTTAGTACATATTATTTTTCAATACCCAGATCTTTGGTCTTGTATTTTTTTATCAAGTTCCTCCCATACACTCTTCGCAGTACCAATAGATGCACCATAGACCTCGAATAGTACATTCGACAAAGCAATCAAGATACACTCGTGACACATGCGATCACACTCTTTCCATGCATCCACCTCCTTAACTGCTTCAAGGCCCCGCATATACTTCAGAAACCTCAGGGTACTCAATTTATAGAATTGAAATCATGCTAATCGCGGTTATCCAGACCTTCATACTCTATTGCCAACGTTTGAAGTTCTGACCTCCCTGAATTTCTCTGGTATTACCGGTGAAATCCACGTGAGATATAAACCTCAAAACTGACATTTTTCTTATCATAGATAAATTTGTCTCTCAAAGATTGTTGAGATAGAATCCACACATACATATAACATGACATGGATATGAACCAATGTCCATACATCATGTGCATCAAGCATGTTAATCCATGAACAGAAAGAGGTCGAAAAATAAAATGAGCTGAAATATCAATGTTTGTGATTAGTATAGAATAATCATGATTGAACAAGCCAATGCAACACAGATCAAAAATAAAATTAGAAAGTTAGAAGTATCATCGAAGTGTACTGGAGAAGTTCCCTTAGAGAAACATCGCTCCCACATTACCGATGCACAGGTTGTTAGCAGGCTACTCCCTAGGTACGACGGTCCCACGGTCGTATACAATGCATATCATGCAAGAGCATCCTCTAAAGTCACCTTTGTAGATGAAACTGAGATCGGAGAAGAAGGAACACTCGCACACGAAGAGAAAGAGGAAGCATGCGAGAGAGATGCCGAATGTCCTATATCACAACTTATAATATGTATTTTAAGTCATGGTGGATGGTTACACATCATAGGTGAAAATGAAGGAACAGATTACTTTGAAAATCAAACAACGCATCCGAAAATAAAATATGGCTCATAGACCAACCCGCACCCGGCACACACACATGTGTATATGTGATAGTTTGAAATCTCATATGATCTGGTCTCATACTGATTTCAGGATTTCCCATAAATAAATAAATAAATATATGCCATAAGATAAATTTCTCTCTCATTGATGTGAGACTAAAAATCTCCCACGCATTGTTGAAATATTGAATTACGTGAATTGAGATACATTAATACAACTTGATACTAACTATCAAATTGTATCGAACACATCAACTACCAAACTAATTCCAACAAGCAATCTGTGTTTATGATTGGTACCAACCTAATCACCCTTAACCACAACTTCATAAGTTGCCGTCGATACGTGAAGTCCTAGTTGATGAAAATTATGACCTAACATAGTATCCTACATATCAAATAATACAAATCACACAATAGTTGCTGCGAATATGAGAATCACACACCACTTGATGTTAATAAATGGGTGAGATTGGCGTTGGATGCACATGCACAGACATATGATGATCTAACTCCCACATACATTATGTTTGACTTCTTTGCTTCTTAGATCTATGAAATTTTAATATTGTATATTATTTAAGATGATTCTTTAAGATACCTTGAATATCTTAATAAGAAGGATCTCCTAGCTCATCAGAGCTTTGTTCGGATGTACTGTATGATCATGACTCGATATCGAATCTTGATAATTGACTAAGATATTTAATTAGTAGCAAGTCGGCTGTTGAAAGTTCTCATATTCTGACCCTTAGTAGCATCAAATGATCACATGCATTAAAGTTTAGCAAAAAGGATGCTCTGTTGGGAGCAGCTGTATCTCTTGATCCAATGATTTAATAACCTATGTTAAGGTCCAAATGAGATTGATTGGATGAGGCATCTCTTTCAATTGTATCTCTCATTCGAAACAATTTTATACTTGAAGGTTTGCATAACCATTATACCCCCCCACATCTTCCTCCCTAGTGGAAGGGGTGTCTTTCGTGAGGGTCTTTAAAATATCGGGGTCAGCGGGTATCCAGCTTGATTTGTTTACCTTAAACTCACGGTACTAGTTTGAAAATATCGTATCAAGTATCGATATCCTATTTTAAAGTGGGTACCTGTGGCTTATCTTGTTTTAAGCTTTCGCCATCCTCATTGATTCGAAATGGTGCGAATAGTTAGATATATAAAAATAAAAGTATTACATTATTCTTATCCATTCTAAAATCATACACAGATGTATATACTGATCTTGACAAACATTAAACATGGTTTACCATTTTCTTAAAGACAACAACATATGCAGATTGGATATGGATATTAATAGAGGTATTATATAAAATAGCTTAAATTTACATGTAACGTCCCAGCTTAGGTTTCCGATTCGTTATCGAAGAAAACTGACTCTAACAACTTGTTGAGTTCGGACTCAATTGGACTCGTTGACAAACACCCAAAATGCTTGAGTTTAAGTTGTCAAGTAGTAATCCCCACCACTTATAATCCACACCATACTTCGTGAGTTTTAGATGTCAGATTATATTTAGGAGTTGAGGTGTAAAATTACATCAATTGTACGATTTGTATATATTGGAAATCCTGTCTCACTTTCCAATTTGAAATTGAAAGGTACTAATGTCAAATTATGAATAAACCGATACAATAATGAATGGAACAGGTCATTAGAATTTGTGTCCACCTTTTCCTTTCTAGTGTTCTCGTGTGTTGGAGTTCTGATGCATCCCAACATCCACGTGGCTGTCCATTTGCAGAGACGAACCCATGTGCCTCATCTATGTCCACTCGACCCTATGCATCCACTGATATAAATATTTTTTTGGTGTAATAAACAAACAATTTTTTTGTTTAAAAACTCTCGTAATAATATAATAATTAGATTACTGATGAAAGCGTGTGACAACGGCGAATCAATCGACTAATCTAATGTTCCGAAAACTAATAAATGGATTGACGACAAAAACAATGTGACGGAAATGAAAAATAGATGAAATCTATGGGAAAAAAACAATTGACAATTTTTTACTTTGCCATTGAAATGAAAGAATACTCGTTCAAATTTGGGTACCATTAAAACAGATCGGCGGACCTATCTATGACCCTATAATGATAGATCAGGATGGGTCATGATCAAGTGAATCGAGTACTAATCTTATGAGGACCTATATCATTTGTAAATGTGTAAACAAAATCTATCATGTATCAGAGCTGAACTCTCAAATATAGAAGATACATGCGATTGCATGTTGGTGGTCTCACTGAGCTGATCTTCATTGGGTTGCTCAATGTTTGTATAATGTTTTGTAACATGTCCACCGTTTGACGGGCTAAGCTAAATTTCTTATTTTTTATTGTTGTTCTTGATGTTCTTAATTTATTTAAAGGTTTTATCATGTATTAAAAAAAGTGAGAGGTATAATTGATATTGCAATATCTCGTATAAGCAAGAGAGATTTAGAAAAACATTCGAAACTATCTCACAAAATAATGAAATAACGTCAAATCTTGCCCTTAACTTGGGATCCAGCTAAAGAAGATAGATTGTCACCATCAGTTTTTCAACCAACGGATATATAAAATTTTGATTTGAGATATGAGAAGAGTAGAATTCATGATCTATATATTAACTCCAAAAACCGCAAAGAAGAGTAACGATGATTAGATTATAAGACAACAGATCAAAACAATCCAGAAAAGAAAGAAAAACAGTACTGACTTTGTTTTGCATGGAGATAAAACAAATACAAATGGCAACAGATGGACAAAGTTTGGTACTTTTCAGTGACAGGAACCTTCACTTTTCAACCTTTTTGCCAACACAGACTTTGCTTTGAATTGAATAACATACAGAAAGAAACCTGGAAATAGATTACGTTACAATCGACAGGAAAGAACCTGAGCATTTAAAAAGGACATTGGGAGATCTCAGTCACATGGAGAAGAATTAAGGCCTTCCTTCCTTTCCTTGTGAGCTGTAGAATGGGAGGGAGCGTTGGGAGCTGTATATAAAATAAAACAGCAAATGCTCCTCTGTCTATTGCTGTCAATGCTCGCTGCCATACTTTACATATTTTGTTCGAGGGTTTGACTGCTGCTTTGGGAGCATCAACACCTTCTTTTTCATGTGATTCTAGATTTAGGGTGCTGCAAAGGCAACTTAGCAATACAAAGTTGGCATGATATGGAAGAGGAGAGATTGGGCAGTGGGAGGGACCCGGCGAGCACGCGTCTACCTTTTCCTCGGAGTTGGGTTCTGCTGTACCATCCAAGTTGATCTTACACGCTGTCTCTTGAAAAATTAGCGTAATTCACACTATATCCCTCCTATATTTCATATTTACGTGATACTCCTATTGAAGTCTGATTCTAACACAGCAAGCTATGTGCTGATCCATGTTGAAGAACTGTTTATCTAACAAGACAAGATCTTACTGTATTCAGGTATATGGATCCATTTGTATCAAGTATCCGTATGTAAAGGAGTAGTATATAAACTCCTCTATGATTAGAGCTCTCATGATCTTCTGTATTTTCTTCTTCTCCACATAACGAAAATCAATCGCCGCCGCTCAAGGACGTAACCCACTAATGGATGAACTTTTCCGTGTGTCTTTGTACTTGCGTGATTGATTTTGTTTGTGTATGCTTCCGTGATTCACAACACCATCCATTCAACCTAGCAGAGTTCGTAAAGAAAATCGCAAACACTTGACTCGACCACTCCTCTCAGTTTTGAGCTTCACCTCCATTGCCAGCCGCTTGTTCTCCGCAGTTTATGGTGAATTTCAATAGGCCTGGCGAGCAAGCTCCTCGCAGTGGATCGCAGTCGCTTCGAGCATTCCTTGAGCAACCTCTCCCGCCCGCAGCACTGTCCGCATTGTTCCACACCTACTCTAGCCAAAAGATTAGCGGTGCGCCTTCCAACCAAAAGATCGTATTTCAAATGCCACTGATTAGTCGATTACCATTCTTAGATAAGAAAATCTGGTTTCAACGGTTCTTAATTTAATTTTTTGGGCATGTTCTTATAAACTTAAGTAGTTTTCAATGGGTCACGGTTCAACCAACGGAGTTTAGTTTCTCTTTGGGCCTTTTTTGGGCTTTGCGTCTACATCAAGGCTTTGATATATTGGTTGACATTGGAGAAATGTCTAAAGATGAATTCAAAAAATTGTAAAAATGTATAATATACCTGAAGCTGTTATTTTTGTGGATTTTATTTGAACTCCTCTAATGCTCCATAAAATTTTGACAATCAACTTTTCGTATCTTCAGATTAAGGTGCTCTTGCATTAAAACCTGCCAATGGGTCATCAGAATGGTTACAAGAGTTATCTTCGGATGTAATTTATTTGACCCGACGTATTTCCCATCTATGCTTGGATTCTCAATTATGGTATATATTTTTAAATTTAAAGAAGATTTTGTCCATCATGTTCTATTCGTTAGTGGTAGGAGAAGAACCGACATAGTATTCACAAAAAGGGCGATGTAGCAAAATCAAGTAAATACGGATCACCCCTTTCTTCTTGTGCCAAATATCTTACCATTTCTAACGAAACTGAAACTTCATCTCTTTTTAATTACCATTCAAGAGTTCTATTCTATGTGAAACCATGCTCCTTCGATGCATCGAAAAATAAAATGGATAAGTTTATTTTTTAGGAATGCATACAAGATTGATCACTACAAAGGGAATAAGTAACCTCGTCATTAATTAATTTAATAGTAATAGAAATCCATATCCTACAAAGACAGAATTTGTAACTCACTATCCGTGCCCAACATGCATAAATTGACCTCTTGTGAAAATATTGATTCATTCAGATCGACATAAGGGCCCAACTACATTGCAATGCTAGAATCCATGCCTAATATTTGAAATAAGTGGACCTCCTTGCTTCTCTTCTCTCACGGTACAACCCTCTTTCTACCAAGCTAGAGAGACAAAATGTAGGACTGGTGCCAACAGTTCATCATAGAAGTAAGGATTCACTGAACCGGTATCACTAACTAATACTAATATAACTAAAGCCACTACTTATATGTGTACTTTTCCGGGTTCCTTTGCTACCTTCGTTGTTTTTTCGTAAGTTCTCTTATATATTTTTTGATAATTTGTTTTATATATTATATATAATAAACTTTTAAATATTTTTATATATTTTAGTAAAATCTTAGTTTTAATTTTATTCTATATTTAGAATTTATCTTAATATATATGATATATTATGATAATGATTTTAACAGATCCTATCCTAGTATCTATTTTATTTGTTGAATTTTTAAGAAACTTAGGAATTAGATTAGAGATTGAAATAGAACAATTGACCTTCGATTATTTTGGATCTGAATAGACATCATAAAGTAAATGTCCTAGTTCTACCAAATCTTTTGATTCATTTCTTCTGCAACAATCATAGAAACCTTCTAGATTATGGATCCACTACCAGAAATTCAATGCGTAATCTGAGATCTACATTACTAGATTTCCTTACAACTATAATTTTTCTCTAATTAGTTTCTATAATGTTATGTAGTTCTTGAAAAGCTTCAAATAATTCTTCATAAGAAATATTTACATTATTGTCATCTTCATGTATGTCTTCCTCTTCATTTGAATCGAAATTTATAATACCCGTGAATAAACATGAGTTTCTTCTTCTTCTCCGCTTGTATTAAAATTCTCTCATAATGTAGTTAGAGAATTCTTGTTTGTTTCTTTGAATGGTGGCAACTTCATTATAACTTCTTTTTTTGCATAAACATCCTTAATTTTTGTTACTGTCGACGGAGGATTTTCTCATTTAATGTGTCCTTTTTCCTGTAAGGTGTAACAAATAAATATTTCGACATCCTTTCTTCTTTTCTTCGATTCTTTCGCTTCTTTAAATAATTATTGAATAGATGGACGACAAATGTTATTTTTCATTTCCATCTTTGGGATCATTGAAGGTTTCAATCACTTGGAATATGAGACTTCCCAGATAAGACTTCTTGTTGTGAATACTAGCATCTGTGTTTGCTTCCATTTGCTTCCATTTGTTGTTCTTTCTCAATTTCAAAAGGAAAAATCTTTCTACTCAGTTAATCCATATGAAGTTTATATGTATCATTTATCCTTTATTTTCACATCTAAAATTTGTAGAGAATTTATGATGGTTATAGATGTCACACATATCCTCGATTATATATACTTCTTTCATCAAGAAAAATCATATTTTCATTATAATAAACTTATTTTAGTTTCTTTCACTATAGGCGTACCATCATATGTGATGGTGCGTTTGTTCTTAATTTCATAGGAGGATAGGAGGATTTGCATGCAGAGACTCAGTTGTATTCTTTTTTGTTCAACATAGAGAATAAAGTGTCCATCACCTTCAAATTATTTGTTGCATTTTCTTTTCTTTGCTAGTGGTGATGGTTCCTTCTGTTGTTAAGAGGATCATTAATGTATATTTTAAACAGTAATTGCATGGATCCAAATGAATTAAAAGAGAAGTATGACATATTAACATCATGATAATCACACATTTTCCATTCATTATCCGATTAGATAATGCAAATAGGAACCAATTAATAAAGCAGAAGTATGAATTAGGACGAGATCCAGAAAAGGCAAAGCAATAAACAAATTGCATCGAACAATACGATAAACAGATTAGATTAGAAATCACCAAAGCGTCCATGTAATAGACTGTCCTTAGAGAGGATATCGCCCCACAATACCGGTGCGTAGGGTACTAGAGATCCGCTCCCAGGATACGACGGCACATGATCTTCGTCCGCACACATCGACGAGATCATCTTCGAATGTACCCAGAGAACTGCAGCCGAGAGAAAGAGAAGCATGTTCGTCTGGGAGAGATAAAGAACAAAATCAGAGCCAAGGCGGCATGGGAAGTGTTTTCTTTTGAGTGTGTAAGAAAATGACATCAGGGGACATGTATAAAAAGAAACTCGAGTGCTCTAGCGTGCGGTACTGTTCGTTTTTCGAAAATACCCCTCAACGAGCGTGTCTCTTCGGATTCCAAAATCACGGCTAAAAATGAGTCGTTGCATCGAGTCGAATTTCCATTGTAGTCGAATTCAAATTAATCCGTATGATTAGTTTAATCGACCTACCAAATAAAATCCGCGGCAAAAGTATGGAGATCCGAGACCGAGCCCGAGCCGGAGATGGAGAGAGAGCAGAGCGCGTGCATGCGCGTGTGTGGTCCTCCATTACTCCTCCACTATTGCTACAAGAGCTTGGGTTGTGAACTCATATATAAGCTCACTAAAAGTTTAGAACACTAGATGTAGTACTAAACTTTCTCCCACAACTCTTCTTTCAAATTTGAGAATTCTCAGCTTTCCCTCCAAGCTATTTGGTTTCCAATTGAGACCAAATTAGCTCATATTGTAATTGCATAGGCTTTCTAATCAAAGCCTAATTACATACTTTAAATATAACAATCACCCATGAATTCACCAATTTGAAAAAGATATTCAAATAGAGTTAAAAAAATATCTTTGGCTGCCACACTTTGCTTTCCATAAAGGTATCTTCCAATTTAAACTTCTACCCAAGTTTACTAATTTCACTTTAATAAGAACGAAGTGAACTACGTCTTGAACTCCAGACCTTAGTGTTAAAGTATACGGTAGAAAAAACAAAGCGTTATTCGTAGTATAATCTTCAGGGTTCGTACTCTTAAAGGCCATGCACCCTTATCCTGTTTCATGAGTGTGTTCAGGAAAGACCCTCTTCCTTTAACTGCGGTCCACAGTAACACTCACATAGATGGCGTTCTCCAAGGATGCACTACTAACATCCTGCTTAAAGACTTGAACCCATTCATATCCTATTCTCTTCCTAAACTTGCAGCTTAAATAACACTCAGGCTTCCAAGGATAAGACACTCATGCATAAGCATTAAGATAAGAGTGTCAACCAATTCTCCAAACAACTTGTTATTATCACATTGAACCTAATTTGTGGGATCTCCACTCAGATAGGTTGGGTTGCTACTATAGAGGAACTCCCAATGGATCTCAGTCCCATCCCAAGCTTATACTTTAGAACAAAAGATCAAGTCCCTTAGTCAATGGATCTGTCGTGTTGTCTTTGGATCCAACAAAATCCACAACCAACACTCCTCGAGAAACCAAATCTCTTAATGTCTTAAGTTTGATTTGTATGTGTCTTCTTGTTTTCTGATTGAACTTTGAACTCTTGATCTTAGCAATTGTGGTCATGTTATCACAATATATCGAGATTGTAGGAACTGTCTGACCTACCATGGGAATTTCTGAAAGTTCTCTTAGCCATTCAGTCTCAATCCCAGTGGTGTCCAGAGCACACAACTCAGCCTCAAAGGTAGACCGAGCTAGAATGGTCTCCTTTACATACCTCCGGGAGACTGCACCACATCCAAGGGTAAAAACATACCCAGTGACATTATTACTCCCAAACTTCTCTATTTTCCCGATCCAGCTTGCATCACTATATCCCTATAGTACAGATGGATATCTAACATAATGGAAATTAAGGGAAATAGTTCCCCATCAAGTACTTCAGTACTCGATCCAGAGCCTCCCAGTGAATAAGTTCAGGAAAGCTAGTGTATCTACTCAGCTTTGCAACCGAGAATGAGATATCATGTCTCGTGCAGCTTACGAGATACATTAAGCTTCCTATCATTTGTGAATACCTTACTGGGCTACATGTACTCCACTTTTATTCATAAACAATATTTTGGATGAATCAAAAGGAGTGCTTATAGCTTTGCAATCTTGATATTCAAATTTCTCAAGTACATTCTCAACATAGTGAGATTGAGAAACAACGATCCCATCAACTGACCTTGTCAGTTTGAGACCCAAGATCACATCAACAACACTCATGTCCTTCATCTCAAACTTACTACTTAAGAATGCTTTAGTCTCATTGATAATCTTTGCATGTGATCCAAACAAAAGTATGACATCAACAACATGCACAAAACAATACGCTCATCACCTTTCACCTTACAATAGACACACTTATCAGATTCATGAACCTTAAAATCATATGAAAAAATGGCTTTCTCAAAATTTTCATGCCAATGCTTTGGTGCTTATTTCAATCCGCAAAGGAATTTAACGAGCTTGCATACCTTTCTCTCATTCCCAGGAGTCATAAGCCCATCAGGTTGATCCATATAGATCTCTTCCTCACGATCGCCATGCAAGAAGACGACCTTCACATACATCTGGTGGATAGAGAGATCATATACAGAAGCCAATGCTATAAGCATCCGGATTGTGATCATCCTAGTCACAAGGGAATATGTATCAAAATAATCGATACCATCCTTTTGCCCAAAGAACTTGGTGACTAATTTGGCTTTATACTTTTCAATTAATCCATCAAGCCTAAGCTTTCTCTTAAACAACCATTTACACCCAATGATAGAGCACCCATTAGGTAAATCAACCAACTCCCAGGTTCCATTAGCTATAATAGAATCCATCTCAGATTTGATGACTTCCTTTCATTGTTTTGCTTCAAATGAAGCCATGACTTCCTTGTAACTTAGTGGATCACCCTCGATCTGGTAGACAACAAAGTCACTACCTAGATATTTGGCTATCCGAGGTCGTTTACTCCTCCTTGTCTCAATTTCTTCTGAAAGGTAATTGGGTTCAGGTTGAGTATCAACCCCCATATCATTATCCTTTCCACTTGATCCGAAATAGATCTTGATGTGGAGGCACTCTCAATGGTCAGATTCTAAGGAATCCAAGTCTTCATAGGGAAGACATCACCAAAGAAGGTAGCATCATGGATTTCTATAATAGTGTTGACATATATGCCTGGTATCTCGGATCGAATTACCGAGAACCTATATGCATAACTATTTTCCAAGTAACCTAAGAAGACGACATCAACAGTTTTAGGACCAAGCTTCTTTCTCTTGATTTTTGGGACTAAAAACTTAGCGAGACAACCCCACACTTTGAGATATCTTAAGCTTAGTTTCTAATATCTCCAAAATTCGATACTTTTTCATATACTTGGGAGGGACCCTATTCGGAATATGATATGCCGTATTTAAGGCTTCTCCCCACATATAGGTTGGAAGTCCAGAACTCTGTAGGAGAGCATTGATCATGTCAGTTAAGACTCTATTTTTCTGTTCTGCTATCCCATTTGATTGTGGTGAATATGGGGCAGCTACTTCATGAACTATGCCGGACAACTTACATTGTTCTTCAAAGAAGTTAGATGTATATTCACCCCCTCTATCTGACCTAAGGCGTTTAAGCACTTTTCATGTTTGTGTGTCAGCCTCATTTTTAAATAAAAGATTTTTTTCCTAAGGGTTCATCCTTGGTTTTCATTAGATATACATAGTAGTATCTACTGCCATCATCTATAAAGGTGATAAAGTATTCTTAGTGTGTCTGGTCAACACACCATTAAACTCACAAATATTCGTGTGCACTAGATCTAAGATCACACTATCTCTAAAGACAGACTGAAAAGACTTCCTAGATGTCTTTGCTTACATACAAATATCACATTTTTGAGTTTTATCAATAGTGTGTTTATGGATTATTTCTAAATTCATCATTCTTTTAATTGAATTTAAATTTACATGTCCCAATCTACCATGCTACAGATCAAAAGATTCTAGATTATTAATTGAGACACATAATTAGAACATTCAGAGTTCAAAACATTCATTCCATCAATGTTCACTGAATCACATCTAATTCTAAACAACAAATCATGAATATGTCAAATAATCTTTTCCATAAAAATGACATAGCTCAGAATAACAACTTTATTACATTTAAAGTTCAATTCAAAATCAAATCTAACTAAGATGGATCGAGATAAAATATTCTTCTTCACGTCAGGGACATGCATCATCCTATGCAAAATCCAGATCCGTCCAGAGGAGAACCTCAAGTTGACTTGTCCTGACTCCAGCACCTTGACCGTAGAATAATTTCTCATCTTCACAGTCCCGCCATTGCATGTCTGATAAGAAGAAAACAAAGTTCGGTCAAAACAGATATAAACATTAGCTCCCGTATCCATGAGCCACTCATTTGGATCATGTATATGATATAGTTCAGGTTTTACAGAGACATACCCTCGTTAGCCCCAAGTCCAGCAGTGATTATATTCACTTGTGGACTCCCATCTGTAGCTTTAGGTTGAGCCTTTAAGGACAATAATCTTTCTTCCAATAGCCAACCTGACTGTAGTGCCAAAAGGGTTTATTCTTTATCTTTTTCTGGATCTTGCCTTTGGTTTCATTTTATTGTTGTTACTAATCTTTCCCTTTTTATCTTTTTTCTTCAAGGTCATGAAGTTGACTTTCGCTTGAACATAAACAAGAACCACGTGCTTTTATTTCTTGTATTCCTCTTCTATGATGATTGCGATCATCAAGTCATCCATGTAAAATTTCCCCTTTCTGTGTTTCAAGGTCATTCCGAAGTCTTCCCAAGACTTGGGGAATTTTTCCAATGACGCACATGACTTGAAACTTCTCTCGAAGTTTCATTTCGGCATCTTCTAAGCCATGAAGCAAGAGTAAAAACTTGTGTACCTGTTTAGAAACTAACTTTCCTTCGGTAATGGAAAACTTTAAGAACTTGGCGATGGAGTATTTCTCAATACCGAGATCTTCGGTATTATACATCCGATCCAGATCATTACATAGCCTCTTCGCAGTATGCATGGATGAACAATATACATCAAACAATGTGTTGGATAGAGCCAAAGATGCAACCATGACATATATGATCTCGTTCCTTCCACGCAGATTACACCTTCTGGCTATCGGGTGTGGGATTTTCCTTTTCCACTATAGGACAATCGATTTCAAGCATAGAGATTAATCCTATGGTGGTTAAACAGATTTTCATGCATTGTTGCCAATGCACTGAATTTTTCAGGCATACCCGTCATATCCATCCTCGATTTAAACATTGTTTCTGATATGGTTTTAAAACCGATTCCAGATATCCTCTCTAAGATTGTGATTAAAAGGATCATCAATGCATATTTTAAACAATAATTACCCAGATCCAAATGAACTAAAAGAGAAACATTACATATTAACATCATGATAATCACGTATTTTTCATTAATTATCTGATCATAGAATGCCAATAGGAATCGATTAATAAAGCAGAAACATGAATTAGGGCGAGATCCAGGAAAGGTAAACATTATTTCTGACATGGTTTTAAAAATAGTTCTGAATATCCTCTCTAAGATTCTTGTTAACAGGATCATCAATGCAATTTTAAACAGTAATTACACAGATCCAAATGAACTAAAAGAGAAGCATTACAGATTAACATCATGATAATCACGCATTTCTCATTCATTATCTGATTAAATTTGCAAATAGAAACCAATTAATAAAGCGTAAACATGAATTAGGGTACGATCCAGAAAAGGTGAAGCAATAAATAAATTGCAACAAATAATACGATAAACAGATTAGGTTAGAAATCACCGAAGCGTCCATGTAATAGATTGTCCTTAGAGAGGATATCGCCCCACAATACCGGTACATAGGGTACTGACAATCCACTCCCAGGATACGATGGCACACAATCTTCATCTGTGCACACTGACGAGATCATCCCTAATATACCTTATAGAACTACAGCCGAGAGAAAGAGAAGCAGGTTCATCCGCGAGAGAGGAAGAACGAAAGCAGAGCCAAGGCGGCATGAGAAGGGTTTTCTTTCGAATGTGTGAGAAAACGACGCCGGAGGAGGGGTATAAAAAGAAGCTCGTGTACCTAGTGCGTGGTACCATTCGTTTTCTAAAAATGCCCCTCAACGGACGTGTCCATTAATATTCCAAAACTGCGACTAAAAATGAGCTGTTGCGCCGAGTCGAATTCCCATTGCAGTCGAATTCAAATTAATCCATATGATTAATTTAATAGACCTGCCAAATGAAATCCACAACAAAAATATTGAGATGTGAGATCTGAATTGACTCTCCCGAGTCTGAGACGGAGCGAAGCAGAGCACACGTGCACGTTTGTGGTCATCCATTCCTCCTTTCTACTATTGCTAAAAGAGCTTGAGTTGTGAACTCATATATAAGCCCATCAAAATTTTAGAAACACTATATGTGGCACTAAACTTTCTCCCACAACTCTTCTTTCAAATTTGGAAATTTCCAACTTTCCCTCATGCCATTTGGTTTCCCAATTGAGACCAAATTAGCTCCTATTGTAATTGTATAGGCTTTCTAATCAAAGCTAATTGCTCACTTTAAATACAACACCTTCTGATTTTTGATACTGAACTATATAATAACCCATATCTCACATTCCATACTTTCTAAAAGAATATTCATATAGATCTATAGATAATCAAAATCAGTAAATCAAACAATGGAGGCTTTATTGTGGATTATCCTTCGACGGTGTTGCTGATGGAGGTCATATGTACGAATCTCAATTACGTCCTATGCGTGAACCTGAGTCTAACCAAATGTGATTTTTCCTCAGAAATAGAGATTAAGATAAATTTTGGATTGTTAAAAATGATATTACAAACAATAAATAGTTGTCACTGATAATAATCACTACAAGTATAAAAAGTCAATTCATGGAACAACTGAAACTACAAAGACATGTATTTTAGCATGTAAAATCTTACTGGGTAAAAATTACAATCTAAATCTCCTTACTTAGTATTTCTGATTGACCAAGTCAATCAAATATTCCACTATCTCAAATTATTTCTCCACAACTAAGTACTTGTGCTTTATATCACACACCAAGGACTCCTTTCACAACTTGGATCATATACTAAGTTTTTTGTATAACTTGGATCAAACATAAGTGTTGGAGTACAATAACAATGTAAACAAAAGTACAACAATATATAGGCTAAGAAATGCATGCTATACTATATAATTGAATTTACAAATCATGCATGCAAACAAATGACTCTCAAAATGTATTTTTAAAGTATAGAGCAAGACGGATTTTCTTGAATGAAACTTTGAGAGAGGCTAATGCGCATTTTCAATAATAGTTTACTGTTTCATTTATAGTGTTGAGTATCTTGAAGGTTATGAGAAAAAACCTTAAGCGCATCACGGAAGTATGAAGATCACATCATATGCGATCGGGAGCGACTAATCGTACTAGTGGCTCGAGGCAATGAAAACTATTTTTTTTTAAATAAATGGAATCACATTATTTAAGAACACTTCTCAAGTCATTTCATCAAGATCACAAATGAGTTCAAGGAATACCTCTTGAAGCATGGTTGCGATCGCTAATCTCTAAAGAAAGAGATTCTCTTGTCTCAAGTCTGATCCGATGAAGATCGTAATTGCAGGTATGTTGATGAGACATGTGCATTCCACAATCCTTGTTGATGATCCAAGCTTGGAGTCTCCTAATTTCGTCTCAATAAATCCAACGTATTCT
Organism: Ottelia alismoides; assembly: GCA_037367405.1. NCBI lineage: Eukaryota > Viridiplantae > Streptophyta > Magnoliopsida > Alismatales > Hydrocharitaceae > Ottelia > Ottelia alismoides. The sequence goes on along the minus strand of JAZKJV010010403.1, from coordinate 50,150 downwards.
TCATGAGCGAGGTGCATTGATGATGATGGAGATCCACGAGTAGTCGATGCGGCAACAAAACGGTGTTGCTACGACCGCGAGTTTCTGTTAATCAACATGTAGACGCCCACATATTGAGAGAGAAAGAGAGTGGAGGGCTATGAGAGAATATGGAGAGAGTGAGTTGTTGTGTTCTTAATGTCTAAAAGAAAAGGCTAGGTCTACCCTTTCTTTTATACTAAATTAGATGGTGGAGGTGCACTCCTAATTCAAATCAATGATTGAAATTTTATTAAAAAATACAACAACAATTAATTTAATTTAAAAGAAAATAAATATATTGTAAATAATAAAAACATATTTACATTCAATTAAATTAAAAACCTCTGAAATGAAATAGGACTAGAGAGTCCTCTTCCATGTAAGGGGGAAGGAAGTAACCTCCTTCCCCTTATACATGATTTGCAATCACCTTGATTGGAGAGAGAAGATATCTCTCCATTCTAATGTAACCTCATTAAATTAAGTCTTATTTCATGGAAGCTTTTGTCAAAAATATCACCAAATATTATTGTAAATTATTTATGATAATTGCAAACAAAAATCATTGACAATTATGAATCCAATTCAACCATCCAATACAACATAAATTACATTTAGAATTAATTGTACAATGTAAATCCAATTCACATCAACATTTAATTCGTAAATCTTATTTACAAATAACTCTCTCTAATATATTATAAATCATATTTATAATGTATATATGATTACTATGGATAGTGATATCCACACTATTCACATCCTTGACAACTAAATCACATTTAATTATCTTGGAAGTCCATTCTCATGTGCTCAAATAATATGAATCACATTTACGTTATTTGCATCCTTGATAATTAAATCATATTTAATTATCTTAGATAAATCTTCTTATATGTCCAAGTAATATGAATCATATTCATATTATTTATGATAATTAAATCACATATAACTATCAATTTTCCTCAATGCTCAGACACATTATCAACAATGAAATTATCCTTGAATTCTTTCAAGGATAATGTGCTTTCTTCGTGGATACTTAGAGATAAAGACATGGTGATTGTACGCTCCATGTATAGTGACTTGGATATTGAGATCATATCTCAAATCCAGATCAAGGGGATCTCTCAAAGATGTTTGATTAAATGAAAGCCGTAAATCTAATCTTCTCATTACATCTGAATCGTATTCAGATCAATGTCCAATATTTGGATGAAGATCAGATTACTTCTCTATTGACAAGAGTCACCAAAATCCAAATCTATTTCATCACTCCCTCGAAATGGAAATTTCATGGTTATAATATCGTTTATTATCACATCACCCTCGAGTATTCCTAATACCCGTACATTCTGCATAAAAGAACTAGGATAAACTCGAAATTTTAGATCTTATTTAGACTATCTTATTAAGGGTTTTATCATTAAGTTTCCCATTTGATCGTTGGGAGTTGGTATCAATCATATACTTTCCAAAAGCATATATCATACTCAGGTATTGATCATACACTTTTTAAAAGCATATATCAAACCTACAAATTTAATCAAACTTCCAAAGCGAGACGATCCTCTACGGAATTTGATCCCAATATCTCATGAGTGAGCTCATATCTTCCGATTCAATAATGAACCTGTATGATCCCTTTGAGAGATCATATTATTCATATGCCCATATTTGCACACCAGTTCGCTGGTATATAGACCTTGATTAGATCATCATCTTATCGGTCTGCCAAATGTACATATACTCAAACATACAGTAACACTTATGTCTCCAGTCAGAGGATGCGTGCCTATATCGTGACAGTATACGACATAGGTCTTGATTATCTTGATCTCATTAAGTCAACTCTTTGACCTAACTTATCTAACACCTTCAGATCTCTATTCCTATGCAGATGACCTACACCAAGAGGCCGGTTAGATATCAGCCTTTCGAGAAGAATTGTCATACTCCTTTCAGGCTAGAGATCGTCTCTTAACAATCATTTGATAGTGTTTGATGAGTCCTCAATCTAACTCTTTAGATATCATCTAAGCACCAACCTATATGATTCACCATCTGAATCAACAACTGTATGATTATTAAGATGTCCATGGTACATAACCCTAATTGTACTAAGGTACCTATTATACAAATTAGTTATTCTTCATTTTGTATCAGGGAATGATTTGCAGTGACATTTATTGCATAATGGCTCGCTGTGGGCTCGCATGTTCAACAACCTTCTACTTGCCCAAAGAGCCATTAATAGGCTAATCTTTAAACCCACACTCATGTGCTAATCAAAAGCTATTTAGAAAAATAGCTTGGTTCTAACCAACTACTCTGTTACCAAGAGACTACACTAAGTCCTTTTACGGTACTTGCATATCTCCTAGTAAAAGTTCTCCCATCCAATGCGAATGTTGCATCACATGCAACCAATATTCAATTTCGTTAAAGAAATTATACTGTCTTTGACACTACAATCCAATAATCGTTATAACCAGTATGTAATTTTTATTATCCAAATCAAAATACCCTTATTCCCAGAGATCTCTATCTCCTAAGACTAAGACCCAGTCTTAAGCCTTACCAGGCATATGCAGTTAAGACCTTTTAGATCACTATCTATAAAATCTTAAGTTCTTGAAGATAATACTTTGAGATTACTATCTCAAAAGACTTGTCCTCTTTGAAGATATTGTTATTACTACAAATAAGTGTTTTATCTCCATAGTAAGATTAGTAACCATTTACTACACCCATTGCATGGTAGACATCTGGCTTTGTACACATCTAGCATACACCAAACTTCTAGCAACTGATGCATAAGGGCAAGCGATTTTAGTATTATCAACACTTGATATGATATACCTTCAGATTGGTCAGTACCATATCTTAAGGGAAGGACACCTTTCTTGGGATTTTTTACAAAATGTGACGGTCTCAATACCCTCTTCCCTTTGCTTCTGAACATCTTCAGAACTAAGATCTAAGAGGTACACCTGAGATCTTTTATCTAAAGATATGGAACATCCATATTATAAAGCACTTATTATCATCCTTATATCACTCTAAATGATTAGGTCATTATCTACATTTAGCATGATAAACACTCTAACATTCCCACTAAGCTTAACATAGTTCATCAAGATTTTGTATGAAATCATAACCTTTATAATTTCATTAAATTTGATATTCCGACTACTAGAAGCTTATTTGAGTCCATCGATTGAGTTTTCTTACATGCTTTGCCTTCCCGAGTCTACTTCATATGAAAATACTCGATGAGGAATTCATAGAGGAATGTAATCTTGACTTCCATCTTATAGATGTCATAGTCAAGTTGTGTAACTATATTCAGCAATATTCTGATGGGTTTAAGCATGGTCACTTAAGAGAAAGTCTCATCGCAAGCGATATCTTCTCTTCGTGTGTATCTTGTGGATACTGTTGGACATGTGAGCCCACGGCGAGCCATTATGCAATAAATGTTATTGCACATATCATTCCCTGATCTGAAATGAAGAATAAATAATTTGCATAAAAGGTCCCTCTGTACAATTAGGGTTATGTACCATGGCTGTCTTAATGATCATACAGCTGTTGATTCAATGATTGAATCATAAAGGCTGGTGCTTGGATGAATATCTAAAGAGTTAGATTGAGGACTCATCAAGCACCGTCAAATGATTATTAAGATGTGATCTCCAGCCTGAGTAGGAGATGGCAATCCTTTCTCACATAGGCTGATATCTGACCGACCTCTTGATGTAGGTCCTCTGCATAGGAATAGAGATTCAGAGGTGTCAGATTAGTTAGGTCAAGGGGTTGACTTAACGAGATCGAGATAACCTAAGTCCTATGTTGAATGCTGTCACAGCATAGGCACGCATCCTCTGATCGGAGACAGATGTGTTACTATATGTCTGAGTGTGTACATTTGGCAGACCAATAGGTTGATGACCTAACCAAGGTCTATACACCGGCGCGCTGGTGTGCATATAAGGGCATATGAGTAATACAATCTCTCAAAGAGATCATACAGGTTCACTACTGAACCGGAAGACATGAGCTCACTCATGAGATATTGGGAAGAATCAAATTCCGTGCACGGTCGTCTTGCTTTGGAAGCTTGACTGAATTTGTAGGTTTGATATATACTTTTGGAAAGTATATGATCAAGACCTAGGTATGATATATGCTTTTGGAAAGTATATGATCGATACCAAATCCCAATGATCAAATGAGAAACTTGATGATCAAACCCTGAAGAAGACAGTGTAAAATAGATCTTGATCTTCGGGTTGACCATAGGTCTTCCATTATGCAGGATGTACAGGTATTGGGAATACCTGAGGGTGGTGTGATCATAAACGATTGTATATCCATGACGCTTCCATTCCGAGGGAGTGATGAAACAGGTCTGGATTTTAGTGACTCCTTCCAGTAGAGAAGCAATCTGATCTTAGTCCAAGTATTGGACATTGATCTGAATGAGATTCAGATTCAAAGAGAAGATTGGATTTGCGGTCTTGATTTAATCAAGCATTTGTGGGAGGTTCGTACGATCTGGATTTGAGACGAGATCTCAACATCCAAGTCACTATACGTGGAATAATACAATCGCCCTGTCCTTATCTCCAAGTATCTGCGGAGAAAGCACATTATTCTTGAAAGAGTTCAAGAATAATTCATTTGATGAAATATCCAAGCAAGGACTTGATGATTAAATGAGATTTAATTATCAAGCTTAAATAAGAATATGATTCATGTTGTGAAAATGATTATCTAAGATAATTAAATGAGATTTAATTATCAAGGATTAAGAGAATGTGGATAACACTATCCATGATATATGTGTGCTATAAATATGATTTATAATATGCATATATAAGAGAGAGAGAATTTATGTAAATAACATTTGTTAATTAATAATGTGGATTGGATTCACATTTGTTAATTAATTGGAAATGCAATTTACTAGTTAGTTTGGGTTATGAATATGATTCACACAATATTCAATGGAAAGATTGAAATATTCGCAAATTAATTTGGAATTAATTTGGTGAATATTTATTGTGATTAATTAAGGAATAATGAGATAAATAAAATGAAGAAAATAAAACCACCTCCATGGGTGGCGTCACCCATGAATTGTTCATGGGTGACGCCCCCCCTTTTTAGGAGGTTGGTTAGCTCCATTTCATTTATCATATTATCTCTTAGTTAATTAATATTTAAATTGATGTTGTTGGTTTTAACCAACAACAATCATAGCCATTGATTTAGCATGGACCAAGCATAGCCCTTGGATCCATGTGTCCATGGATTGAGATCCAATGGATCCTAAACTAATATAAAAGGAGGGCTAGGGTAGCCTTCCAAAACACATGATTAAGAGTTGTGCAAGGTTACAACTCTCTCTCTCTCTCTCTCTTTCTCATTCTCGCCCTCTCTCTTTCTCTTCTTCATCAAGTGGACGTCCACTTTGTGTTGAGAAAGGAGAGACTCTCGGCTTTCGCCTTCGACGACTCGTGGATCTCCATATTCTTTGGAATTGCTTACTCTAAAGGAAGACGACGGATTTTGTTTTACGAAATCGGGGGAGCCATCGCTTGGATCTTCATCGAGGATTGCGGGAAGGAACGTGACTCATCATCGCGCCTGCAAGTACGTTCTTCGTGGATCGGACTTAAGATAGGAGGATCTCTACTTTGGGATCTCGCGATCACAACCACGCTTCAAGAGGTATTCCTTATACTTTGTGGTTTGATGAAACGATCCAAGAAGTGTTCTCGTGATCATGTGGTTTCATCTTTAGATTTAAAATTTTTAATTTCCGCTGCATATAGCGACTAGTGCGACTAGTTGCCCCGATTGCATACGATGCGATTGACACGCTTCCGTGATGCGCTTTAAGGATTCCTCGATATCCTTCAAGTGGTATCAGAGCCAGGTTGAATATGGTTTTGGATATGATCCATAGACCGTAGACGATTTGGTTCTTGAAAGGGTTGCGAAATTTTTACTGCATTTCAATTTTCGCACCTCTGTCTAATTGATTTTTTCGGCACTGTTTAAAATGTTTAAACACGAAATTTTCAATTGGATTTTGTTCCCCATTAAACAAGAAAACCATAGGACTTGAGTTTACTAAATTTGGACTTCATTTGCTCAAGATATGGCTTTTTGAATATGACTATATTCACTGTTGCGGGAACTGCAGATTTGAACGTAATTAATGAGATGATTACGGTTTTAATCCGCCTTGAAATGCGTGAATTATCACTTGGATTCTTTAATAAATCAAATAGCAATCTTTGGAAACTGAGTTTGCATTTTTTGGATTTAAATTGGTCAAGATAAGTTAATTTTGGTGATTGGGGGTCACTGCTGGAAATTAACAATTTCTTGATCTTGAACCTTGTGATATGTCATTCAATTATCATGATGAAAATTAATTGTTAATTTTCTGGAATAATTAGTGATAAATATTTGTGAAATATTTAAAGAAATAATTATTTCATTGAATGACACTTGCCTAAACCACAATGATGAGATATTAGATCTTGATCATTGTTTCATCAACAAACATTGCTTTCATGAAAACTATAGTTTATCCTACAATAGTTGTAGGACACCTTTTACATGAAAAACCTTTTTTGCTTGAATAAGATTGGGGATTTGTCTAGCAAATCTCCTTATAATATAATCAAAAATGTTTTGATGTATATTATATGGTATAATTTCGGTTGAAAAACCGATGAGCATCTCAAAGTACATGATGATCTATTTGGTATTATCCTTTCCTGAGGCGGATGTGGTGCCTAGTCGGAGAGCATTGGGGTCGCGGGTTGCAACGTATGTGGTCCGTCCCACTCTCGTCGGTACTGGCCATGACAGCGGGTAGGGATTGTATAATACCGGAAAAGGTCAAAGTGTATTTTTCTAATTATTAAAATTCGAATAATACGTATTTTGAGATAATACCTACTATTCAAGTAAAAGACATGTTTGTTGATGATTGGATTAATGACTAATTTAATATGATTAAATTAATTATATCCAATGAACACTCTATTTTGAATAGATGTGTATTTCCCTTGGAAGAATTAATTATGTGAATATGATTCACGATAATTAATTACAATTTGAATATGAGGTGGAGGATCACATAAGTGACATCCATGGTCTCCCGTCAAGGCGAAGGGTTCCGTCGCCAGGGATTGTATGTGGGAGACACCTGTCCGAAGTGACAGCTCCTGTATGCAAGCGCATCTGGATCGGGCTCTTTGCTTCTCGAAAGAGTAAGGCCGTATGCGTAGTGACCCCAATATCGAGTCCTCATATTATTGGGGCGATATTGGATTGCGCATAGCGAGTTCTAATCCTGTTGACGGTTGGTTCAATTAGCAACGGGTCAACATCATCTTAGGGGTGGTGGGCCCGGGTGTTAAAGACCGAATTGGGAATGCAAGTTGGACTTGCAAGGCGGAATGAGTTTCCGCTTCTTTTTATCGGAGTCGTAAGTTCTCATATTATTGGGATGCGACAAAGATAGGAAAGGAGATCCCAGATCTTGCTAGAGATATAATGGTAAGAATATCTCTTACATTGAAAGTGATTAAGGGAATGAACTTTCAGAGTTGACAAGGCAAGACAACTTTGATATAAAAATTCCTAAATCAAAGTAAAATATGTATATATAATATATATATACACTTATGCAAATTTCTTATTTCAGATAATCCTTCATTAAACCCACTCAATGTAATACTCAATAATAACCAGTAAAATATCTTGGATTGGACTCATGATCCAGATATTGTACTTGTAATTGGACACATAATGTATGTGGTTGCAATGTGCAAGTTTCCTCAATATAATGAGGAGTGACAATTAAATAAGACAATAAGACATCACCTTAGGGTTTGTATGTCTCTATGTTCTTGATCTTTCATCGAGTGTACTTTAGAAGTCACATGTCGATGGTGATCGTAATTGTCAAATAATCCTTACAAAATAAAAGAAGATATTTTGGCATACATATGTGCTCGAGACATTTAATCTTGAATGATATGGTTCTCTGCATTATGTAGAATGGTAGCTCGAAAGAGATGATGTATTCAAAATGTTTGAATACCTACCTAAACCTAAGTCTCTAAGAGTTAAGATGTATGTAGATATGATGAGTGTCATCATTCTGCTATCTATACTCAAGTCATTCATGAAGCTTCAGTATATTCATATTGTATGAATTTAATGAAGCATGTATAAATGTTGAAATGCTCTCACATTGAATTCTTTTTGAATTTAACATAAGAGATTCTTCATCTTGAACAATGGTTGTTTATAGATGAAGAGAGCGCAGTGGAAGCATGGGTCGGACCCGAGTAAGAAGGAAAGTCAAAGAGTTGACCTACTTCTGTGACTTCCATATCACATCCAAAGAGTTGGATGAATGTCAATACTGCAATAAGTTGATGTGTTGATAGTATGACTATCAAATCTGTCTAAAATCCTTAGTGAAGGACTCAGATAGAGCATCAGAATATCTACATATAATCATTGACTCTGATTTTCTTATTTCATAAGATAAAGTCTGGCAATTGTATCCCGATCTTCTAAGAACATTTGCAATTGGTTGCATATATATATTAGAAGATTGGAAAATTGATCTTAAGGTTTAATAGTTATCTACATGGATATTAATGTAATTGCTGCATCAATCTCTGTTGGATAGATAGACTTCATATTCTCAGTGGGAGAGTCCTTAGTCTTAAAGAATGTCTCTATGACCTAGATATTAGAATACCCTCATTGTTTGTTTCTAAATGTTGGAAATAAACATGAATTCTGAGATAGAACTATCATAAATAGTTATGATGGATATATTTCAGATAGTAATCTAATATCTAGTAGACTCCACAAAATTAGAAAAATTAATGAATGGTTCATTAAGATTTCTAATACTGAAAATTAAACCTTGATAGATCAATAGGAGGATGAAGATCATTTGACAATGATCTGGCATCAAGCCTTGAACATTTGTCTGTTGATTTGATCAATAGACTAGTAAGATATGAAACTTTAGAGTGTCTAAAAATTTCAAATCTTACATACTTGTGAATATTGTATTCAAAGTAAAATGTCCAATACACCCTTCTCTGTGAATGGGTGTTAGATGTCGAGGTATTCAAGATCTCATACATATTGATGTATGTAGATCATCTATATCATAGTAAACATTATGGATATATGATATCTATTGATGATTACGTATGATATGAGATTTCTTCTCTTCACCTGAGAAATCTTTGAAATGTTCAAAGATTTCACAATTTTGGTTTACAACCAAAGTTTGAAGGAAGATTAAATGAATTTGATCTAACCTAGGTAGCTTGTACCTATTAGATAAAATTCAAAGAATACCTTATGGAGATATGAATATTATTTCTATCTCACTCCTCCTGGTAAACCTAAACTCAATGAAGTTGTGGAGAGATACAATTGGATCATGTGTGGCATGATTTGATCAATGATGAATTTAGCATAATTATCCCTTAGTTTCCAGGTATATATGTGTAGTAGATACTACACTTTATATCCTTAATAAGGTTCCATACATGTAAGCTGGAATCTAGCACTTGAGAGTGCTACTTCATTAGGAAAATAAAGGATGGTATTGGATACCTACTTTATGACCTTGAGATTCTTAAAAGATCTCATCTCTGAGAATGTGATTCTTAGAGGATGACTCTCTTGAGAATCAAGATGAAAATGAAGTGAAGGAACTCATTTAACATTGAGAAGATAATGAGGCTCCTGAAATTGGGAACTAAAAGGACAATTAAAAGATGAAACATTAATACCTATTCAAATGAGTTTGAGGATGTATTCCATGTGTCAGTTAAGTCTGACAATGATCGGACTTCATGTGATGAAGCTCCTAAGGATCATGACGTGGAAAGATGGATATTAGCAATAAAGTCTAAAGTAGACTTCATATACAAGTGTTGTATGTGGACCCTCGAGGATCCACCTATATGGGTAAGACCCATAAAGGTGTAAATGGATCTTCAAGAGAAAGGGAACCTGATGAGAAGGTAGAGACCTTCAAAGCTCGGTTCGTAGCCATAAGCTACACATCGGAAGAGAAGACATTGCTTGTGATGAGACTTGCTCTTCGGTAACCATGCTTAAAATCATCAGAATATTGCTAACCTTAGCTACACAACTTGACTATTGCATCTTCAAGATGTAAGTCAAGATTGCATTCCTCTAAGAATACCTCTCTGAGGATATTCACATGAAGTAGCCCCAGGGCTTCATGTTTGGGGAAAGCAAGGTGTGCAAGCTAAAGAAATCCATCTGTGGACTCAAATAAGCTTCTTGTAGTTGGAACATCATATTTGATGAAATCATAAGTGTTATGATTTCAGATAGAATCTTGATGGACCATGTGAAGCTTAGTGGGAGTGCCATTGTGTTCATCATGCTAAATGTAGATAATATCCTAATCATTTGGAATGATATAAGGATGATAATAAGTGTTTTATAGACTGGCTATTCCATACCTTGAGATATGATCTCAAGAATACCTCTTAGATCTTAATTCTGAAGATGTTCAGAAGCAAAGAAAAGAGGGTATTGGGACTGTCACATTTGTAGTACACCTTAGACATATTCCATTCTTGGAAATTCCAAGAAAGGCTTCCTTCCCTTGAGATTTGGTACTGACCTATCTAAAGGGATAGCACCTCAAAGAGTTGAGGAAGTGAATGCTAGAACTGCTTGCACTTGTGCATCAGTTACGAAAAGCTAAGTGTATGCTAGATGTGTACAAAAGCCAGATATCTGCCATGCAGTGGGAGTAGTGAACTGTTACTAATCCTACTATGGAGAAAGAACACTTGATTGCAGTAAATAACAAAATCTTTATAGATGACAAGTTTTTTTTGAGATAGTTATCTCAAACTCACATCTTCAAAAGCTTAAGACTTTATAGATAGAGATCTAAAATGTCTTAACTGTGGATACCTTAAGAGATAGTGATCTCTCGGAATAAGGGTATTCTGATAAGGATTATGAAAATACTGGTTATAATAGTTATTGAGCAATAGTGTCAAGGACACTATAACTGCTTTAACTAGATTGAGTATTGGTTGCATGAGATGCAACATTCGCATTGGATGCGAGCACTGTTACCTAGGGATATGCAGGTGCCGTAAAAGGACTTGGCATAGTCTTTTGGGAACATAGTGACTGATCAGCTCACCTAGCTATTTCTAAATAGCCTATGATTGTCACATGAGTGTGGGTTTATATGATTAGCCCATTAATGGCTCTTTGGGCTAGTGGGAGATTGTTGGACATGTGAGCCCACGGCGAGCCATTATGCAATAAATGTTATTGCACACATCATTCCCTGATCTGAAATGAAGAATAAATAATTTGCATAAAAGGTCCCTCTGTACAATTAGGGTTATGTACCATGGCTGTCTTAATGATCATACAGCTGTTGATTCAATGATTGAATCATAACGGCTGGTGCTTGGATGAATATCTAAAGAGTTAGATTGAGGACTCATCAAGAACCGTTAAATGATTGTTAAGATGTGATCTCCAGCCTGAGTAGGAGATGGCAATCCTTTCTCACATAGGCTGATATCTGACCGACCTCTTGATGTAGGTCCTCTGCATAGGAATAGAGATTCAGAGGTGTCAGATTAGTTAGGTCAAGGGGTTGACTTAACGAGATCGAGATAACCTAAGTCCTATGTTGAATGCTGTCACAGCATAGGCACGCATCCTCTGATCGGAGACAGATGTGTTACTATATGTCTGAGTGTATACATTTGGCAGACCAATAGGTTGATGACCTAACCAAGGTCTATACACCGGCGCGCTGGTGTGCATATAAGGGCATATGAGTAATACGATCTCTCAAAGGGATCATACAGGTTCACTACTGAACCGGAAGACATGAGCTCACTCATGAGATATTGGGAAGAATCAAATTCCGTGCACGGTCGTCTTGCTTTGGAAGCTTGACTGAATTTGTAGGTTTGATATATACTTTTGGAAAGTATATGATCAAGACCTAGGTATGATATATGCTTTTGGAAAGTATATGATCGATACCAAATCCCAATGATCAAATGAGAAACTTGATGATCAAACCCTGAAGAAGACAGTGTAAAATAGATCTTGATCTTCGGGTTGACCATAGGTCTTCCAGTATGCAGGATGTACAGGTATTGGGAATACCTGAGGGTGATGTGATCATAAACGATTGTATATCCATGACGCTTCCATTCCGAGGGAGTGATGAAACAGGTCTGGATTTTAGTGACTCCTTCCAGTAGAGAAGCAATCTGATCTTAGTCCAAGTGTTGGACATTGATCTGAATGAGATTCAGATTCAAAGAGAAGATTGGATTTGCGGTCTTGATTTAATCAAGCATCTGTGGGAGGTTCGTACGATCTGGATTTGAGACGAGATCTCAACATCCAAGTCACTATACGTGGAATAATACAATCGCCCTGTCCTTATCTCCAAGTATCTGCGGAGAAAGCACATTATTCTTGAAAGAGTTCAAGAATAATTCATTTGATGAAATATCCAAGCAAGGACTTGATGATTAAATGAGATTTAATTATCAAGCTTAAATATGAATATGATTCATGTTGTGAAAATGATTATCTAAGATAATTAAATGAGATTTAATTATCAAGGATTAAGAGAATGTGGATAACACTATCCATGATATATGTGTGTTATAAATATGATTTATAATATGCATATATAAGAGAGAGAGAATTTAGGTAAATAGCATTTGTTAATTAATAATGTGGATTGGATTCACATTTGTTAATTAATTGGAAATGCAATTTACTAGTTAGTTTGGGTTATGAATATGATTCACACAATATTCAATGACAAGATTGAAATATTCGCAAATTAATTTGGAATTAATTTGGTGAATATTTATTGTGATTAATTAAGGAATAGTGAGATAAATAAAATGAAGAAAATAAAACCACCTCCATGGGTGGCGTCACCCATGAATTGTTCATGGGTGACGCCCCCCCTTTTTAGGAGGTTGGTTAGCTCCATTTCATTTATCATATTATCTCTTAGTTAATTAATATTTAAATTGATGTTGTTGGTTTTAACCAACAACAATCATAGCCATTGATTTAGCATGGACCAAGCATAGCCCTTGGATCCATGTGTCCATGGATTGAGATCCAATGGATCCTAAACTAATATAAAAGGAGGGCTAGGGTAGCCTTCCAAAACACATGATTAAGAGTTGTGCAAGGTTACAACTCTCTCTCTCTCTCTTTCTCATTCTCGCCCTCTCTCTTTCTCTTCTTCATCAAGTGGACGTGTACTTTGTGTTGAGAAAGGAGAGACTCTCGGCTTTCGCCTTCGACGACTCGTGGATCTCCATCTTCTTTGGAGTTGCTTACTCTAAAGGAAGACGACGGATTTCGTTTTACGAAATCGGGAAAGCCATCGCTTGGATCTTCATCGAGGATTGCGGGAAGGAACGTGACTCATCATCGCGCCCGCAAGTGCGTTCTTCGTGGATCGGACTTAAGATAGGAGGATCTCTACTTTGGGATCTCGCGATCACAACCACGCTTCAAGAGGTATTCCTTATACTTTGTGGTTTGATGAAACGATCCGAGAAGTGTTCTCGTGATCATGTGGTTTCATCTTTAGATTTAAAATTTTTAATTTCCGCTGCATATAGCGACTAGTGCGACTAGTTGCCCCGATTGCATACGATGCGATCGACACGCTTCCGTGATGCGCTTTAAGGATTCCTCGATATCCTTCAGATACGAGTCGTGCTTTGAAGGTCTCTACCTTCTCACCAGGTTCCCTCTTTCTCTTGAAGATCCATTTACACCTAACAATTCTTACCCCATCTGATGAATCGCTAAATACACAGATTAATTTGTATCCGTTGTAGCACGGGAACTTAACAGATCATGCAGAACTGAGGAGGATCTCAGTAACGAGGTTCTTGGCTTGAATTTATAAACCTGGGAAGTTCAGGGTCAAACAGAGGGACATGAGCCATAATACGATTATTCAGATGTCTAATATCTATGTTAAGCGATCGATAAATAATCTAAGTCAAAACAAACAATGCAGGTGAGCAATGCTGGATAGTGCACATCACAAATGTTTGAATGAAATGAAATGAGTTTTGAAAATATTTCAATGCATGTTAGAAAATAATGATAGAATGAACAAAATGAGATTACACTAACACATGCATTTCATCACATTTTTATGTCCTCAATAATTTGTCAGACTTGAGCATAGATCTAAATTAATTCTAAATCCAATTGAGCAATTCAATCTAGAGTCAAGTTGGATTTAATGAGCATGCACAACACATATATAGACTCTAAAAACATAGTCCTTATTTTACTGTCTAAGCAGGAAATAATTCATAGTATATCAAAGATTATTAAGCGAGGATCAGAATGACACTGAAATCATCTTAATTGGATAAACAATGCTCAAGTTATTCATGATTTAGTCCAGAGGCATAGATGAGATAAAACATGAGAAAACAAAACACAAAGTTCACAAACATGTTCCTAGAGGGACTAAAATGCAATTATATAAAATCAGTTCAGGAATTTACTGAATACTTCCTATACGGGGGTACTTTTTACAATAATGGATAACCAACAAGGGTAGCTTTGCAATTTACCCATGCCCACACACGTCAAGCGCGTGCGGTCCTAGGCTCGGGCGACGTTGCGTAGCTCAGGACATGTGGCGAGATGCGGTACTTCGACGGACAGTTTGGAGAAACCAAGGCTGCATGCTCGGACTTGGAGACTTGGCCTCTTGTCATTTGTTAGTTCACGCCCAAATTGGCATGATCTAATGGAAACCGTACACCGTGGATTTTCTTCTCCACCTAGAGCAACAAGCTCAAGGGAGAGGCTCCAACGAGTGCCCCTTTGCTCCTCCATTTTCTTGAGACTCATCTGAAGGTTGGTGAATGTCCACGAAGGAAAGAAAAATAAGTTAAAAAAATGTCTAACCTGTACATAAAGAACTCACAGGGATGAACGAATGCCTGGGCTGGAGGTTCGTGAAAACCTCTGGGTCATCGCTTGACGAGTTTGGCGCTCGTCAAAGCTTGAATGTCCAACGAAAATGACCGTAACATGGTCTCTAGCCATGGGTCTCATGGGAAGGAGTTCCTTTATCATCGCTCCAACATGCCTCCCTCTTCCTGTCACGAAGAGGGGGAGAGGGCTAAGGGCCTTCCTCGCTCAAAGGATGGACAGACACCTCAAGGGGTGGCGATGTTACATTTGAAGAGAAGGTAAGTCAGAGGTTATGTTCCCAAGCGGAGGTTTCAACTGCTTCTAAATCAGTTAGGAAATTAAGGTTAGGGTTTGATCAAAGGTCAACATCGAAGGCGATTGAGTGATGAAGAGTTTGGTGGTTGTTTCGATGGTAGAAGGTGTAGGGGCTGGTTAGAGAAATTGGGTAAAGATGGATGGATCAACGGTTCTTGAGGAGGCGAGGCAACCGGTTAGAGGTTAGGGATCAAGTATTAATCGTCCAATCAAAAGATCTGATGGTTGCAGTCAGAGCACGAAGGAATGGCTAGGATCAACTCAGACCCTGCCTCATCGTGTGATTCACAGAAAAGTGTGATTCAATGGTTGTATGAAGTCGATCAAAACCCTTTGACGATCAGAACTGAAGGCTGGTGGCACGAGAAGAATGGGCCATGTGGGAGGCTAAGAAGGTGCCACGTGGCCTAATGAAAAATCAATAAAAGAAAAAAGAAGTGTAAAATAAAAAGAAATTATAAATGGTTGAATTAGAAGAAAATGCAAAACATGAAAATTGTAGATCTCGATGAGATCTAAAACTTTCATGTAGAAGTCAAAGAGATCATAGGTCATTTGTACATAGATAAATATTGAATACTTATTAAAACAATGTAAAACGTTCTTTTATTTTTCTTTTGTTTATTTTTGGGTTATTATTTTATTTTATGTTGATTTATTTATATACAATATTATTCTAATTTTTATTTGATTTTTAATGAGAGATAAATGCATAAAATATTAGTACAATAATAAGATTATATAATATATATTAATTAGTGTCAATTATATACAACACATAAATTAGTAATTAATGTTAATAGTTACTGAATCTTTGTGATTAACTTAAGTAAAGGAGATAATATTAAAAATTAGTGATGATAAATATGAGATTTATCATCCCTCTATACTTAATCTAAGCTCATCCTCGAGCTAATAAATAAAGAATGAATTATAAAGTTAGATTAATCAGTGAGATCCCTGACATGTGCATGTGAGTATTCAAAGCTTGATTTGACCTAGAACAATAAGTTTTAGAACTCCGAAGACTCTAAGTTGATACAAGTATTAATCAAAAGGAATTCAACTTCTCCAATTTCCAGACTCTCAATATTACATACATATACACACACACACACACACACACACATGTATATATATATGAAGTTTGACTTGGTGTTGATTGCATTCACAAGAGTGGAGTCAAGATTTCAGCAAAGGTTTCAATCTCAGAAGGTCTCCTAAGGACCCAACCTTCAACATTATGGAATAAATATAGTCTTGCCTCAATCCACCATCTCTTTAGTAAGCCAGACTTCAAAGGTATAGATGGAAGGCCATATTGTGGAGGATATAGGATTGCCTACTTATTTTCTCTTCCTCTCATTGGAACATGATTCTCTCAAGTGCCAATACTGAACACAGTTCATTTTTATTTTGCCAATAAGTGTATCCGTCAAAGAGAAATTTGAGCCATATGTACTTATTTTCTTGGGAATACACTGGAGTACGCCTTCTTTAAGCATCCAATATACTTGTACCCAGACTTATATTGCTAATGACGAACAACCTTTTTAAGGTATTAGCCTGACTCATAAAAGCCTAATTATTCGATCCAAGTGAACACTTAAAGGTTGGGAGCACTTACCTTGAATATTAGCTCATATGATGTAACTTTGTAATGTGATGAGCTTTTTCTTTTCATTTCATTTTTTTATCATTTTTATGTGAGGGGAATTCCCTTCTTTTTGGCTAGCTCTACTGCCTTTACCAATGATTGGTGCACACTAATCAACTTATTAATTTTCATTTCTTCGCACATTGGCAATTTAGGTCAAAGTCAAGAGATAGCATGAGAACTATGTCCCATACTGGCTAAGTTGCCGACACTCAGGTTTCATGAAGCCGTCATTATTTTATCCCATCCTCGCGTATCATATAGATCAAGTTCAAATTCAAGCTTCCAATCCCATCCCCTCAAATGATACCTCGACTCATCTCAATCATAAATGTAGTTGTACATGTGAGTGATAATCAAATTCTTTTAAGGGAGATTAAGCATGCAATATAACATACATATATTCTAACTAGGGAAGTTCGAATTTTTAAGTCCAAGACCCTAATTATTAAGACATGATAACTTTAAGTCCAGGGACTCCTTAAACCCAGTGTTAAAGATCATCTCAAGACGAGTGCAATGTGAAAATGTCAAAGAAGAACACCAATTAATAAGTTAATATTTTTTTATTTTTTATTTTAATTTTTTATATTTTTAAATTAAAGAGTTAAGAAATTAATTATACTCAATTACACCCTTAACTCTAAAAAATTTTTGAAAAATTTTTTACAAACATTATCACATATGGATAGAAATTTTACAAACATTTTACAAAGATTTTCAAAACAAGTAAAACCCCAATTTTCAAACCTTGATAAAACATTTTTCAAAACAACGTCACATAAATATAGATTTTAAAATATATTACAAATGACTTTCGAAACATGTCAAGCTGAATTTTTGCAAACCATGCAACACATTTTTGAAAACCATATCAAATATGTGTAAAATTTTCAAAATCATTTTCAAAATTTTTTTAAAAAATTCAGTTCCAAAAATGTAATACGATACCCATAGCCCAAAAAATTTTAAAAAAAAATTAAAAATATGAGCAATGGCTAAAGTATATATGTAATATATATGGTAAACCCTCATATACTTAGCTTTTGTTATGTCCTCATGGCACAAAGTGATATGAAAGCCATATCTCAACTAAGTATACAAGAGATATACAAGAACTGAGTCCAGAATCACAGGTGCATAAAGAGTAAAAAGAATCAGTTAGAGGAAGACATGGACTCGGGTCCCCCTATACTTAAGCTGAGAAATAACTTAAGTGAAAAGACGATATCAAAATCAAGGAACCCGAGGTGAACAATTAGAGATGTCATGGTATCTCCTCCATACTTAGGCTAAAAAGAAGCCTAAGTGTAAATAATAGAAAAATTAGTGAGGGAGGGATTAGGGGTAGCTGAATCTTAAGGTGGATGAATCTTAAGGGATAAAATGGAGCCTAAAGTTTCGGGAGATTTAAGCACAATCACACAAGATCAAATAAACTCAATAATTTCACCAACACATACAAGAAGACCATAAATATGTTATAAATATATTGTCTCTTTTATTGATAATAATACAAAATCTGAGCTCATTACAAGCATGTTTATGTAGGATTTGGGCACCATCCTATGGATGCGGCCTCATCTCTCATCATGTAAAATAATCCTACAAATAATGAGGGGTTTGCTCTCCTAAAACAAGGTCGATTTTAGCTCCATTTTAATTAGATCAGCTTGCATTAACAGTCCCATTTTTAGAAATTAGGTCATCACTTGTATTAAATCACTACAAGAAAATATTTTTTTTGCGACCAGAATGTTGCTACTACGGTCGGTGGTAATGTAGTCGCAAACTATATTGCTATTACCATACTACCATATTGTAGTAGCTATATTCATACGTGAATGTTGCGACTACATGTAGACGCTGCTTGTAGTAGTAACTGTCTGCGACCATGTCGCTAACACGTTGTTGTCGTAATATAGTAGCAGATTTTGGGTGATTTTTTTGCCAAAAAATTTCCTTGCCGCCCCATCCCCCCAAAACCCTATTCCCTCCCTCCCGCAAACCCCCTTCCACCCAAACGCCTCCTCCCTCCAGCCCCAGCCGTCTCCCTCCCATGACCTCTCTCTTCTCCACCACCCCTCCCCCCAAATCGAAGCCCTCAACCCCTCCCTCTTGCACGACCCCCTTCCTCCCGTGCACCCGTCCCTCTAGCCTAGCCTTCGTGCGACCGACGCGAAGGCCTCCCTACGGCAAGCCCTCCCTACGGTAGGCCCTCCGTCACTCTCCACGGCCTCGTAGTTGTGCCTCGTCGTCGTCTTCTTCGGACAGGTGACCCGAGTTCTTCGATGATGTGTGTCTCTATATTTTGTTCAATTTGGTGTTCTCTCTTGTTTTTTTAGTAAGAGTTGAGATGCTCTGATGGGTGGTTATCTCTTCTGATGTTTTTGGTGTAGAGTTTGGTTTATAATACTATGGATTTAGTTTTTCTTATGTAAACATCACAACCCCAAATCTATGGTGCCAAACTTGTTTGGCATTTGGTTGGCAATTTGTTGGTAGTGTTTCGGTGTGGTGGATAATAATGGCAGATAGGTTTGGGATTGAGCACTATTCTAATTTTCGGGGACAACCATTAGCCTATAATTGCAGGAGTTTCTTAATCCAAAGTCCAGACAAAGGAAGAAAGGATTGGACGGATCTGATGAGTGTTTCCATTTTTTGGTGTTGGTTGAGTTAGGAAGGGTTTGTTCTAAATGTAAATGATCTCGATTTGATTTTACTTTTGGGCTTATTTTAGAGATCTAGATCCCCTTCTATGAGTGGATATTTAGGACTAATTTCTTTGGTTTTGCAACATAAGATTTATACTCAACGTTAAAAAAACTTATCTGTAACTAAGCATATAAACTTACCCAGCTTTTTCTTGTTTTTAATGGTTCTAGAGTGAGGTGCATGCTTCTTTCACTTAATCAGTGACAGATGCTTTTGCTTTCAGTAAGACACACTCCACTCCACCCCAATCCAAAAGAATCGACATTTGGTGACCTTAATTTAGAAATAATTTGCATTATATAAGCATTACATGCATTGCGTATACAAATAGATAAAAGTTTTAAAAAAAGTATATCAATTCATATTCTTTATCGCTCGTGAGATTACACGCTCACTATTGATATAATACAGTTCAAAAACTCCTCCCGACTATCCTTCTCCTCTTATCCATCCTCCTCCGCCGCATACGGCCTCCTCCGTCATCCTTGTCGATGCACGGAATTTCGTCGACTTCAGCTGCAGATGAAGGTCGATTCCTCACTAGTGGGTCGGCTGTGTGCGGAGGACTAGTGAGGAGTCTTTGTGGGTCGGCTGCGTGCAGCCAATTTTAGAAATTGCATACAACAATTATACTAATCAAATTATGTTTAAATTTGTTCTATACTAATCCAAAGTAAGAAAATGATGAGAAGTAATTAATGGTCTGTTAAAAACGACTGCAATTGACAGCAAAATGATAATATAAGTACAAACAAGAATAGCGATATAATAATGATTGTATAAGCATTAGTTGAACGCCAATAATAACATAATATCCTGACACATTTCCCATATTTTTAGCACAGAGATATATGCATATAGTATAAGGTTTTGGATCTAAAAAAGCAAACAAAATACTTGACACTATCATAGTATGCTTGTTCATCATAATGAAATAAATATCTGAGCTTGAAAAAAAAAGATATTATAGTATTTTTTGTAAAAGTAAAAGGATAAAAGAATAGAACATTAATACTATCACTATAACAATGGATAAAAGATAGTATACACACTGAAGAAAATAACCCATCAGTGATGTTTTATGGGCAACTTGCCAACGTGTAATATTAAACAAAGGATATTATATATGATGTTTTATGTGGAAGGGGCAGGCATTCTACTGGTTTTGGATGGATTTAGTTTATTTGATTTGGTTGTAAAAATGGTACCCATCACCCAACCAAATTAGATTGGATTGAGAATGGATTGTGACACCTTGACTCAAATTGTATCGAATTCGATTTGTGGTGCTCCCGAGGCATGTTGATATTTTTTTGTGTCGATGGTGTAAAGTCCAATGTTTTCTGTTGTGTTGGGTATGAATGGAGCTTATAGACCGGTCTTGTTCGACATGCTTATAGAAGACATGACAAGTTTTGAATGATCTGTCATGTTATCTGTGCAGATTTAACTCATATGTAATATTTGTGAATAGGATTTGATGTCAAGTCCCGCCCCCAACTCAAGATCCTCGGAAATACTTGCAATTTCTACCAGATAGGTATGCTTACCATAAACAATTCTTTTATAAACAGTTCTTTTAATTACTATATATGCATGCTTATTTATCATGCTTATTTAATTGTAATAAGTAATTTTGAAATTCAGGTACACACTTGATAATCAGCATGCTGTGGCCCAAGCACTTACGAAGGCCGTCCAAGCTATGCAGGATTGCTCGGATTATAGATGGAGTTGCATGACTCCAGAAGAACAAGAGCGAATCTTAAATGGTGTTTATGTAAGATTTATTACATGATGATATTTATTGGTTATTTTCAAAATAATTATTTATAACTGAAATTTGATGTGCAAAACCTGTATGCGCTACCACATGGTCATACAAAAGAAATATATCGATTTGCTCTAGTAAAACTAGCAACAAACCGAGTAAAGGACAATCTTTACAGGGCAAGAAAAGCTGCAATCAAGAAGCTGGAAGGTGTTGAAGATTGGGAGAGAGCAAAATTATGCGCGCCATCGTGGTGCACTCCAGCGAGGTGGAGTCGCTATTGTGACCTTTTCATTCAAGAAATATTTCAGAAGAGGTCTGAAGCAGGGAAGATAAATAAAGGGAAACAGAGTATTAGATCAACTACTTGATCGAAGAGCCATGGAACTGTGAGGCATGAACTGGTATGTAGAAATAATAAAGTTTGATTTTACATTATCATTTGTAAATTTATGTTGACGACTATTATGTTGGTATTTTAGCTTCGAGCTGATAAACGTCCTCCAACGTTTATCAAATGGTGGACCACAACTCATACAAGTGGGGGGAATCAAAGGCGGTGTTGGTACGTTGCTTATCACTTATATATATTTTAGTTCTTTCATATTAAACTAAAAGTAGTAATTTATAGGATCGTTACATGGACCTGTATAGAGCCAAGTTTGGTGTTTCCATTTCCGATGAAGAAATAGATTTCAATGATAGTTTATGGAAAGAAGTCATCAGTGACCGTGGGGTAGGGTCTAATAGAAGTCAGACTTTGGTTGGTTTGCCATCGAAGTTCACATCCTCTACTAGTTCTAATGGAGCATCTGGTTTTCTTTGAGACACCCTCAACATGCAACATGCTGACATCCGATGTATCCAAGACTGAGTTTGTACAACTCACACAGACAGTGAGTGTGTTGGTGAATAAGGTGGATGACATTCATTCAAACTTAGGCTCTTTCAACAAGGTTGTTAAGGTCATTGACCATTTAAGGTATATAGCTAACATTTTTATCATCATGCAATTTTGGATTGTAGTTTAATAAATGAGTTATTTTTCTAGCATTTAAATATCTCTTTTCTGCTTTGTAGAAAAATGCAATCAAGACTTGATCAGATGAAATGGAAGAGGAGGACGACGAAGATGAAGAGGATGAAGAAAATGAGGAGGAGGATGACGACAATGAGGAGATCCAAGATGATGTCACAACATACAGGGTATCACAAAGGAAGGGAGTTATCATTTCAGAACATAGGGAGAAGATGAAGAAGAGAAAGAAAAATCCAAAGGACAAAGGCAAGGCCAAAAAAGATAGTGCCTTTAGTAAGTGGAGGAAAAGGAAGCCTTAGTATTAGTTGTTTTATCTTCTAAAATTTGATGTTATAAAACTTCGAGTTTTCTCGTTTTGATTTTTATATGTATGACTAATGTAGCTTTGCATGAACTATTGCACATTATAATTTGGATGCATGTCTCTATGTTAATTGTGTTTCTACTTTGTGATGATATCTTTGATAGTATAAGCAGTCAGAATCGAAAGTATTATATCTGTTCAATATTTAAATGATAAAAATCCTAGAGAGTACTAAGTTTGAGATTACATGTTTGGATTATAAAATTTTCTTTTATAATCAGAATTTGCGACTACTATGGAACTACATGTTGGACACGCGAGCCCACGATGAGCCATTATGCAATAAATGTTATTGCGAATATCATTCCCTAATTTGAAATGAAGAATACATAATTTGCATAATAGGTACCTTAGTACAATTAGGGTTATATACCATGGTCATCTTGATGATCATACAACTGTTGATTCAAATATTGAATCATAAAGGCTGGTGCTTGGATGAACATATAATGAGTTAGATTGAGGACTCATCAAGCACCGTCAAATGATTGTTAAGAGATGATCTCCAGCCTGAGTAGGAGATGGCAATCCTTTCTCAGTTAGACTGATATCTGACCGACCTCTTGATGTAGGTCCTCTGTATAGGAATAGAGATTCGGAGGTGTCAGATTAGTTAGGTCAAAGAGTTGACTTAACGAGATCGAGATAAACAAAAGTCCTATATCGTATACTGTCATGATATAGGCACGCATCCTCTGACCGGAGATAGATGTGTTACTATATATCTGAGTATGTACATTTGGCAGAACAATAGGTTGATGACCTAATCAAGGTCTATACACCAACGCGCTGGTGTGCATGCAAGGGCATATGAGTAATACAATATCTCAAAGAGATCATACAGGTTCAATTACCGAATCGGAAGACATGATCTCACTCATGAGATATTGGGAAGAATCAAATTTCGTGCATGGTCGTCTCCCTTTGGAAGCTTGACTGAATTTTGTAGGTTTGATATATACTTTTGGAAAGTATATGATCAATACCTAGGTATGATATATGCTTTTGGAAAGTATATGATCGATACCAACTCCCAAAGATCGAATGAGAAACTTAATGATAAAACTCTGAAGTAGACAGTGTAAAATTGATCTTATACTTCAGGTTTATTCCGAGTCTTCCAGTAAGCAGGATGTACAGGTATTGGGAATACCTGAGGGTGATGTGATTATAAACGATTGTATAACCATTACGCTTCCATTCCTAGGGAGTGATGAAACGGGTCTGGATTTTAGTGACTCCTCTCAGTAGAGAAGTGATCTGATCTTGATCCAAATGTTGGACATTGATCTGAATGTGATTTAGATGCAATAAGAAGATTGGATTTACGGTCTTGATTTAATCATGCATCTATGGGAGGCCCGAGATTTGGATTTGAGATGTAATCTCAATATCCAAGTCACTATACGTGGAACAATACAATCACCCTCTCCTTATCTCCAAGTATTCGCGGAGAAAGCGCATTATCCTTGAAAGAGTTCATGGATAATTCTATCGTTGATATATGTATCTGAGTATTGAGGAAATGGATAATTAAATGTGATTTAGTTATCATGATAATATGAATTTGATTCATATTATAAGGAGAGTTATCTAAGATAATTAAATGTGATTTGATTATCAAAGGTGTGAATAATGTGAATGTGATTCATATTATTTGGGAACATGAGAATAGAGATCTAAGATGATTAAATGTGGTTTAATTATCATGGATATGAATAATGTGGATAGTACTATCCATATTAATCATATATATTATAAATGTGATTTATAATATATAATAGAGAGCTATTTGTAATTTATATTTGTTAATTAAATGTTGATGTGAATTGGATTCACATTGGATATTAAATTGAAAATATAATTTATATTTTATTTTGGGTTGTGAATATGGTTCACAAATTTCTAATGGCAAGATTGCAATATTCACAAAATAATTATGAATTATTTTTGTGGAATAATTTACAATAATTGTTGTTGTAATAAATTGGAGATACATGGAATAATGTAATCAAAGGAGATTACATTGGAGATGCTCCTTCCATATAAATAGGAGGGACGACCACCTATTCCTATTAGGAAAGGGTGGCCGTCCACTCCATGTATATGGAAGGAGGCACTCTCTCTTTCCCATTATCTCCATATTTGTTTGATTTAATTTGAGATTGATTTATATTGATTTATCAATATAGATTTAATCTAAATTAAATTAATTGTTATGGTTTTTACCAACACAAATCTTAGCCATTAAAAGAAACACAAATCAATGAGATCCATTGGATTTGTGTTGCCCATGGATTGAGATCCATGGATCCCAAAATATTATAAATAGAAGGGCACCCCTTTGCTCTTCTTTACACATAAGAGAACATAAGTATCTCTCTCTCTCTCTACATGTCAGCCCTCTCTCATCCTTTCTCATGGCCGTCCACAATGGATGCCCTAGAGAGAGTCTCCATCGCCGCATCGTCGTCGTTATGCTGCCCGATTTTTTGCTCGTGGATCTCCGTCTCCTTCGGTGCGCCTCGCTCGTGAAGAAGACATCGGATCTCCTATGTTGAGATCAGGAGATCCACCGCTTGGATCATCAACATGGATTGCGAGAAGCACGCGATTCATCCCTGCGCTCGCAAGCGTCTCCTCCGTCGGATCGGACTTGAGATAGGAGGTCTCTTCGTTTAGAGACTCGATCACAACCACGCTTCAAGAGGTAATCCTATTACTTGTTTGTGGTTTAGATGAAATGATCCGAGAAGTGTTCTTGGAACATGTGATTTCTCACATTTTTTTTAATTTCCGCTGCATAGAACAACTAGTCCGACTAGTCATTCCTCGTCGTATTCGATACGACGCTCACCCTTCCGTGATACGCTTAAGGATTATCCCATATTCTTCAAGTGGTATCAGAACCTTAGGTCGAAGGTTTGGATACGATCCATAAAACCGAAGGCGACTTGGGTTTGTTAGGATTGCGAAAGTTTTATCGCATTTCATTTTCGTATCTCTATTTAGTGATTATTTTCGGTCTTGTTTAAATTGTTTAAATACGAAAATAAAACTTGAATTTTGTTCCCCATTAAATAAGAAAACCATAGGATCTGAGTTTACGTACTTTGGATTCCGTTTGCTCGAGATATGGTTGTTTTAATGAACATGTATTCATTGCTACGAGAACTGCGAATCTTAACATGATTAATGAGTTAATTACTGCTTTGATACACCTCGAAATGCATGAAATATCACTTAGATTCTGTCCTAAATCAAATTAGCAATCTTTGAAAATTGATTTTGTCTAATTTGGATTTAAATTGATTGAGATCTATTAATTTTAGTAAGTAGGGATCACTGCTGAAATTACAGTCCTAATCAAGAACAATGTGATTGTCAATTAGTGAAATTAATTGTTAATTTCATGAAATAATTACGAAAAATATTTGAGAAATATTGAATGATGACTATTTCCTTAATTGACTTGGCCTCAACCAATAAATTGATTAGATTTGATTTAGATCATAATTGGAAATACGATCATCAAACTCCTTACTTGAATAGGATTGAGAATTTGTCTAGCAAATTTCCTTATAATAAAAAATGTTTTGATTATTACTATATGGTATAATTTCGGTTTAAGAACCGATGATCATCTCAAGTACAAAGTTATTGACTCGGCATTATTTTTTCCGAGGCGGATATGGTGTCTTGTCGGGGATCACTGGGGTAGCGGGTCGCACCGGTTGCGGTCCGTCCCACTCCCGCAGGTACTGGCCATGACAGCGGGTAGGGAACGAATGATGCCTGAGAGATCATGATGTATTTTCTAATTATTAAAATTCAAATTAATATGTACTTTAAGATAATACCATATATTCAAGTAAAATCATGTTTGTTGATTGAATTGGATTGATAATTAATTTAATGTGATTAAGTTAATTAATCCAATTAAAAATACTCTATTATGAGTAGATGTGTATTTCTCTTGGAAGAATTAATTATATGAATATGATTCATAATAATTGATTAAATTTTGAATATGAGGTGGAGGATCATATAAGTGACATCCATGATCTCCCGTCAAGGCGAAGGGTTCCGTCGCCAGATATTGTACGTGGGAGACGCCTGTCCGAAGTGACAACTCCTGCATATGATCCATTTGGATCGGGCTCGTCGCTTCTCGAAAGAGTAAGGACGTATGCATAGTGACCCTAATATCGGGTCCTCATATTATTGGGACGATATTGGATTGCGCATAGCGAGTTGTATTCATGTTGACGGTTGGTTCAATTAATGATGGGTCAACATCACCTTTGGGATGGTGGGCCCGGGTGTTAAAGATCGAATTGGGAGATGCAATTTGGACTGCAAGGCGGAATGTATTCCCGCCCGCTTCTTTTTAACCGAGTTACATGTTCTCATATTATTGGGATGTAACAAAGATAAGGAAGGAGATCCCAGATCTTGCTTGAGATATAATGGTAAGTATATCTCTTACATTGAAAGTGATTAAGGGAATGAACTTTCATTGTTGACATGGCAAGATAACTTTGATATAAAAATTCCTAAATCAAAGTAAATTATATATTTATATATGTTTATGCAAATTTCTTATTTCAGATAATCCTTCTTTAATCCCACTCAATGTTATACTCAATAATAACCAGTAGAATATCATGGATTAGACCCATGATCCAGATATTGTACTTGCAATTGGACATATAATGTATGTGGTTGCAATGTGCAAGTTTTCTCATAATAATGAGGAATGATAATTAAATAGACAATAGGACTAAAACCCTAGGGTTTGTAATCTCATCGAATGTACTTTTGAAGTGACATGTCGATAATGATCATAATTATCAAATATCCTTATAAAATCTAAGAAGATGTTCTGGCATACATATGTGCTCTCAATATATAATCATGAATGACATGGTTCTCTGCATTATGCAGAATGGTGGCTCTATAGGAGATGATGTATTCAAATTGTTTGAGTACCTACCTGAACCTAAGTTTTAAGAGTTTATATGGATATAGATACGATGGGTGTCATCATTCTACTATCTATATTCTAGTCATTCATGAAGCTTCATAATATTCATATTCTATGAATTGAACGAAGCATGTATAAATGTTGAAATACTCTTATATTGAAATTTTTGATTTCAACATAAGAGATCCTTTGTCTTGAGAAATGGTTTCTTATAGATAAAGAGAGCGCAGTGGAAGCATGGGTTGGACCCAAGTAAGAAGTATAGTCAAAGAGTTGAGTGTACTTCTGTGACTTCCATATGACATCCAAAGAGTTGGATAAATGCCAATACTGCAATAAGTTGATGTGTTGATAGTATGACTATCAAATCTATCTAGAATCCTTAGAGAAGGAATCAGATAATACAACAGAATAATCTACATATAATCATTGAAAGTGACTTACTTATTTGATAAGATAGAGTCTAATAATTGTTTTTCAATCTTCTAATGACACTTGCAAATGGTTGCATCTATATTAGAATATTAGAAATTTGATCTTAAGGTTTATTGGTCATCCATGTTGGAAGTGATGCAATTGTTGCTACAATTTCCATTGGATCAATAGACTTCATATTTTCAGTGGGAGCCTTTAGTCTTAGAGAAAGTCTCTGTGACATGGATATTAAAATACACTCATAGTTTATTTCTAAATGTTGGAAATAAATATGAATTCTGGAATAAACCTATCATAGAGAGTTATAATGGAGATATTTCAGATAGTAATCTAAAATCTTGTGGACTCTACTAAACTAGAAAATTTATGAATGGTTCATTAACATTTCTAATACTGAAATTAAACTTTAAAAGATCAATAGAAGAATAAAGATCATTTGATAATGATTGGCATCAAGGCTTGGACATTTATCTGTTGATATGATCAATAGATTAGTGAGAAACTTTAGATTGATTAAAGGTTCAAATCTTATATACTTGTGAATATTGTATACAAAAGTAAAATTGTCCAATACACCCTTCCTTGGATTGGCGTAAGATGTCAATGTATTCAAGATCTCATGCATATTGATGTATGTGAATCATCTATATCATAATAAACATTATGGATATGTGATATCTATTGATGATTATTTGTGATATGAGATTTCTTCTCTTCACTTAGAAACCTTTGAAATGTTCAAAGATTTCACAAGTTTGGTTTAGAACTAAAGTTTGAAGGAAGATTAAATGAATTTGATCTAACCAAGGTAGCTTGTACCTATTAGATGAATTCAAGGAATACCTTATGGAGATATGAATATCATTCCTATCTCAATCCTCTTAATGAACCTTAACTCAAGAGAGTTGTGGGGAGATACAATTGGATCATTTATGTCATGATTTGATCAATGATGAATTTTAGCATAATTACCTACTAGTTTCCAGGTATATATGTAGTAGAGACTACAATATATCCCTAATAAGATTACATGCAAGTAAGCTGGAACTTAGCACTTGAGAGTGCTACTTCATTAGGAAAATAAAGGATGGTATTGGATACATACTTTATGACGTTGAGATTCTTAAAAGATCTCATCTTTGAGAATATGATTCTTATAGGATGACTCTCTTGAGAATCAAGATGAAAATGAAGACAAGGAACTCATTTAATCTTGAGATGATAATGAGGCTTCTGGAATCGGAAACTAAAAGGACAATTAAGGATGAAACACTAATACCTCTTCAAATAAGTTTGAAGATGGATTCCATGTGTCAGTTGAAACTGACAATGATCTGACTTCATGTGATGAAGCTTCTGAAGATCATAGCATGGAAGGATGTATGTTAGCAATAAAGTCTAAAGTAAACTTCATATACAAATGTTGTATATGGACCCTCGAGGATCCAACTATATGGGTAAGACCCATTAAGATGTAAATGGATCTTCAATAAAAAGAGGGAACCTGATGTGAAGGTAGAGACCTTTAAAGCACGGTTCGTAGCCATGAGCTGCACACCGAAGAGAAGACATTGCTTGCGATGAGACTTGCTCTTCAGTGACCATGCTTAAACCCATCAGAATATAGATAACCCTAGCTACACAAGTTGACTATGACATCTTCATGATGTGAGTCAAGATTGCATTCCTCTATGAATACCTCTATGAGGATATTCACATGAAGTAACCCCATGGCTTCATGATTGAGGAAAGCAAGATGTGCAAGCTAGATAACTCCATCTATTGGACTCAAATAAGTTTCTTGTAGTTGGAACATTGGATCTGATGAATTCATAAATGTTATGATTTCAGATAGTATCTTGATGTACCATGTGAAGCTTAGTGGGAGTGCCATTATGTTCATCGTAATATATGTAGATGATAAGAATAAGTGTTTTATAATCTGGTTGTTCAATACCTCGAGATGTGATCTCAAGGATACCTCTTAGATCTTAGTTCTGAAGTTGTTCAGAAGCAAAGAGAAGAGGGTATTGGGACCGTCACATTAATAGTACACCTTGGACATTTCCATTTTCTAGAAAATTCTAAGAAAGGCTTCTTTTCCTCAAAGATATGGTACTGACCTATCTAAAGGGATAGCACCTCAAAGGGTTGAGGATGTGAATGCCAAAACTGCTTGCCCTTGTACATCAGTTCCGAGAAGCCGAGTATATGCTAGATGTATACAAAAGCCAGATGTCTACCATGCAGTGGGAGTAGTAAACTGTTACTAATCCTACTATGGTGATAAAACACTTGATTGCAGTAATAACAATATCTTCATAGAGGAGAAGACTTTTGATATAGTGATATCAAAGTCTTATCTTCAAGAAATTAAGACTTTATAGATAGTGATCTAAAAAGGTCTTAACTGTGAATACCTTATGAGATAGAGATCTCCAAGAATAAGGGTATTCTGATAAGGATAATTGAAATTACATACTGATTATAATAATTATTGAGGTGTAGTGTCAAGGACACTATGATTGATATGATTGAGTATTGGTTGCACGAGATGCAACATTCGCATTGGATGCGAACACTGTTACTAGGGGATATGTAAGTGCCGTAAAAGGACTTGGTGCAGTCTCTCGAGAATAGAGTGACTGATCAGCTTACCTAGCTATTTTCTAAATAGCCTATGATTGTCACATGAGTGTGGGATTAAATGATTAGCCTATTAATGACTCTTTAGGCTAGTGAGAGATTGTTGGATATGCAAGCCCACGACGAGCCATTATGCAATAAATGTTATTGCGGATATTATTCCCTAATCTGAAATGAAGAATACATAATTTGCATAATAGGTCCCTTAATACAATTAGGGTTATGTACCATGGCCATCTTGATGATCATACAGTTGTTGATTCAAATATTGAATCATAGAGGCTAGTGCTTGGATGAACATCTAATGAGTTAGATTGAGGACTCATCAAGCACCATCAAATGATTGTTAAGAGATGATCTCCAGCCTGAGTAGGAGATGGCAATCCTTTCTCAGTTAGGATGATATCTGACCAACCTCTTGATGTAGGTCCCTGCATAGGAATAGAGATTCAGAGGTGTCAGATTAGTTAGGTCAAAGAGTTGACTTAACAAGATCGAGATAAACAAAAGTCCTATATCGTATACTGTCATGATATAGGCACGCATTCTCTGATCGGAGATAGATGTGTTACTATATGTCTGAGTATGTACATTTGGCAGACCAATAGGTTGATGACCTAATCAAGGTCTCTACATCGGCGTGCTGGTGTACATGCAAGGGCATATGAGTAATACGATCTCTCAAAGGGATCATACATGTTCAATTACCGAACCGGAAGACATGAGCTCACTCATGAGATATTGGGAAGAATCAAATTTCGTGCACGATCGTCTCGCTTCGGAAGCTTGACTGAATTTGTAGGTTTGATATATACTTTTGTAAAGTATATGATCAAGACCTAGGTATGATATATGCTTTTGGAAAGTATATGATCGATACCAACTCCCAATGATCGAATGAGAAACTTAATGATAAAACTCTAAAGTAGAAAGTGTAAAATTGATCTTATACTTCAGGTTTATTTTGAGTCTTCCAGTATGAAGGATGTACATGTATTGGGAATACCCGAGGGTGATGTGATCATAAACGATTGTATATCCATGACGCTTCCATTCATAGGGAGTGATGAACGGGTCTGGATTTTAGTGACTCCTATCAGTAGAGAAGTGATCTGATCTTGATCCAAATGTTGGACATTGATCTGAATGTGATTGAGATGCGATGAGAAGATTGGATTTACGGTCTTGACTTAATCAAGCATCTATGAGAGGCCCGAGATCTGGATTTGAGATGGAATCTCAATATCCAAGTCACTATACGTGGAACAATACAATAACCATGTCCTTATCTCCAAGTATTCATGGAGAAAGCGCATTATCCTTGAAAGAGTTCATGGATAATTCTATCGTTGATATATGTATCCGAGCATTGAGAAAATAGATAATTAAATGTAATTTAATTATCATGATAATATGAATTTGATTCATATTATAAGGAGAGTTATCTAAGATAATTAAATGTGATTTGATTATCAAAGATGTGAATAATGTGAATGTGATTCATATTATTTGGGAGCATGAGAATAGAGATCCAAGATGATTAAAATGTGATTTAATTATCATGGATATGAATAATGTGGATAGTACTATCCATATTAATCATATATATCATAAATGTGATTTATAATATATAAGAGAGAGCTATTTCTAATTTACATTTGTTAATTAAATGTTGATGTGAATTGGATTCATATTGGACATTAAATTGAAAATGTAATTTACATTTTATTTTGAGTTGTGAATATGATTCACAAATTTCCAATGACAAGATTGCAATATTCACAAAATAATTATGAATTATTTTTGTAGAATAATTTACAACAATTGTTGTTGTAATAAATTGGAGATACATGGAATAATGTAATCAAAGGAGATTACATTGGAGATGCTCCTTCCATATTAATAGGAGGGACGACCACCTATTCCTATTAGGAAAGGGTGGCCGTCCACTCCATGTATATGGAAGGAGGCACTCTCTCTTTCCCATTATCTCCATATTTGTTTGATTTAATTTGAGATTGATTTATATTGATTTATCAATATAGATTTAATCTAAATTAAATTAATTGTTGTTGGTTTTTACCAACACAAATCTTAGCCATTAAAAGAAACACAAATCAATGAGAGCCATTGGATTTGTGTCGCCCATGGATTGAGATCCATGGATCCCAAAATATTATAAATAGAAGGACACCCATTTGCTCATCTTTACACACAAGAGAACATAAGTCTCTCTCTCTCTCTCTCTCTCTCTCTCTCTTTCTCTCTACACGTCAGCCCTCTCTCATCCTCTCTCATGGCCTTCCACCATGGATGCCTTAGAGAGAGTCTCCATTGCCACAGCGTCGTCGTTATGCTGCCCGATCGTTTTCTCGTGGATCTCTGTCTCCTTCGATGCTCCTCGCTCGTGAAGAAGACGTCGGATCTCGTGTGTCGAGATTAGGAGATCTGCCGCTTGGATCATCAACATGGATTGCGAGAAGCACACGATTCATCCTCGTGCTCGCAAGTGTCTCCTCCGTCGGATTGGACTTAAGACAGGAGGTCTCTTCGTTTAGAGACTCGATCGCAACCACGCTTCAAGAGGTAATCCTATTACTTGTTTGTGGTTTAGATGAAACGATCCGAGAAGTGTTCTTGGATCATATGGTTTCGTCACATAATTTTTTTTAAATTTCCGCTGCATAGAACAACTAGTCCGACTAGTCGTTGCTCGTCGTATTCGATACGATGCTCACGCTTCTGTGATGCGCTTAAGGATTATCCCATATTCTTCACTACATTGCTACTACTATGTAGAAATATAGTAGTAAAGTGGTAACAAATTAGTACCAACGTGGTGGTAAACAACTGTTATAAGTTCCATAAGGTCGTTATACCCTCATGTATATGTAGTCCCTTAGTAGTCGCAAAGTCATGCCTAAATAATCGCAAATTATTGAAAAATTACCACTACTTTGCGACTATAATATAACTACTTGCGACTACAACTACTACCACAGTGTGGTCTCAAAGAGTTTGCTACCATCTCGGCACGACTACATAGCAAACTTGTGTTGCTACCATGTTGCAACTATTTTACCACTCTTTTGCTACTACAGTTGTAGTAATAAAATCTGCTTTTTCTTGTAGTGAATCTCTGAACACATAAATCATTGTCTACTGTATAGTCCCATTTCCATATTACCCTAAGTGATAAATCATGAAATAGGAAAAAACATGCAGATGTAAAATCATTATGCCATTCTCAAGAGAAGTACTTACAATGACACCGGCTCTCGCCATGCACATGCAGAATTGAATATAAAATTTTATCTAAATGCATGCAAGTTGATGAAAAACCGTACCTAATCATGCATTCTATTAGCAGGATAAGAATCAATTTAATTTGAGCTAGATTGAACGTAGATTGAGCGCATCTCATGAATCTTAAAGATGAGTGAATATCTTAAGACGAGGTTAGCGCATCCTAACTTACGATTCAAGCACTACGAGTAATGCATCAAGAGTAGCTACATGAGCCATGTACCTAAATCCTAAGTCAAGCATTCAAGTTGAGTCCCACCCGACATGGGTGAAATAGACTCAACACACAAAAATAAAGTCCAATGTATAACATCAAATATATAAACAAAATAATCTTCAAAAAACTTGATGGCATCTTCTATGGCTCTTCTCAGCATGAACTCCACTTCGAGCTCCACACCTCCGTTTGTCCTCGAGCATCCTTGATGAACGAGCCCTACCACAAAATAAGATAGATTAGATATCAAAGATTATCAAATAAATAAATAATGCATAGAACATCACATCACATAATGACCCAAATAAAATATTAGTCAATTTAACCAAACATATACAAACCTAAATAATCATATTAATGAAATCGTGTCCTTCGCAACGACGCCATCTGATAAATCGCTAAATGAGTAGACTAATCTGTATCCGTTGTAGTATGGGTAAAGAGCCTCTGTCTATCCTACTTAATTCAACCGATTTATCGATTAAATTTAATGTGCGTTCATTGTAGTCGGGTAAATCAAAATTGATCAAAACCACTTAGATTTATGTCAAATTAAATACAAGCGGTAATTTTTTTATTTTACTTACGCAATCTCAAGGTCGAACTCAGGAAGGCAGCTTTTTCCTTAGATTAATTTGAAGTCAATTACGAAGTTAGGTTTTCAGGAGAATTTTTTTATGCAATTAAGAAAATACGATGCAATTCAAGTCAAATTCGAAGGTTAAAATTTTAAGTATGGTCAAATTAAGTCAAAAAATAATGAAACTTGGTCAGAATATGAAATACGATGAAATTAAGCTACTGCAATTTTTAGACTCTATATGAATTAAATATGAATTAAAAATGAATGTATGGTGATTTTTGCAAAACTAATTTTAATAAATACTAAAATGCATCTTTTTCAGATATAAAAATTAACCTAGATATTTCTATGTGAGATGAATGCAGGAAAATCATTAAACATAAAAAAATGATAAATTTTGGACCTATTAAAATCAATTAGGCAAAATATTAATTAATTTATTAAAGCCTCGTTATATGTGCAAATGATATGATTTTTGGGTACAAAGTAGAGCTACTTAAACTAGACCTATTCTGATTTTTTGATGATATTTGGAGTAACAAATAATTTAATATGGAATAAAAGACACAGTGACAAAACTATGTAAATTTCCACAAATATAATTATATTAAATTCCTCGAAGCTCACAAAAATGTGACAAGTGTCCACAATGATAAAGCACATGTTTCATTATGATAATTTTGCAACCATATCTTTTACAAATAACAACAAGTATACACGTGACGAGAATGAGAATCGACATTAAGTGTCTTGTTGTTTAGGAGAAAGTAAGAGATCATTTAATATTGATTGAACATATAAGTACTAAGTACATGATTGCAGATCCCATGATGAAGGGATTGCTGACTAGTGTATTCATTAATTATGTATCTGAAATGGGCCTATCAAGTACCTTGTAATAATATCAATACATCCATATCTGTACAATTTAAGTTTTGGTATGATGATCCATTTCTTTTATTGTGTGTTACCTTCAGTTGCATGCACTTCATTAACATACATAAAGTAACGACCCATGTTGATATTTGGATATTGACTCATGAAGTTTTTGCTAAATTAAGCAAATCATTAGTAGTGTATTGCTTGGAAAGGAATATCTGTTTGAAAGGTATCCACCACCAAGATTCATGTTAATGGAACTTAAGTTAATAAATGAAAGGCAACAAATTTGTCACATAGGCCAAGTGAAAGAATGTTGGGCTGCTGTTGTCAAAATTAATGGCAATTATATTTCACTATATTATTTAAAATAAATTAAGTGTGGCTCATGATGTGAAAGGATTCTTCCCCATATAATAGTTGCCTTTGACATGGCGATTGCCTTAATGGAGAGGCAACCATTCATGTGTATATATACATGGCAAGGGGTCCCATCTCACTCAACCAATTGTGTGCGAGGATCCATTACTCAAGTATTTTAGACAAGATTGAGAAGGAGAAGGAAATCCGATTTGCTCTCGCTTCCGTTTCGATTCGACTCTGGTTAGTCAATTTTATTCACAGTGATATCCCGTTGATTTTATATCATGGGATCGTTTCTATCATATTCCGCATATGTTCCCTCCAAACGAGGAAGTGGTTCCTCCATTGAACCACATAGAGTAATGTGTCCTTCCAGGTGTATTTTGTCGTTAGATATACATCTCACATGGTCTTCCTTTGCCACAAATTCCACGAGCCCTCCTGATTAGATTAGTTCTCCATCCAGTCATCTATTAGTTCAAACTGAATTAAACAATATGAAAAATAAGAGTTGGATCCTCCTATATGCAGCTATCCAATTCGTTAGGAGCAAATTAAAACTCTATCTATGTCCCTTGATATCATCAAGTAGACTCCAGATACTCCCGATGCCAATCATTCACCTATCAGTAGGGTGGAGTATTGGGCTCGACCCTCGACTCAACACGCGAAAGCTCGACTCGAGCCCATCAATTTTTCGTAGGCTTTGGATCGAGTCGAGGCTCACTTTTTTTAGCAAATCGAGGATCCAGACACGACTCAAGGTTCTTGAGATCAGGTTCGGATTCAGGTCGGGCTTGAGTTCGGACCGGGCTCAACCCGCACCCATTTTGATTCCATCAAGTTGCACTTTGATTCCTATTTATTATTATGATATATTTCATCCATAACACATGAATATTGAATGTATTCTTATGATATAATATTACTATTCATGGATGAAGGAAATATTAGATGTATTGTGACTATAAATCCATGTCCCCTGATTTGGTTCTAATATGATATTTTTAAATATGAGGGCCCGGGCCTGAAGGGCCCGACCCATTTATACATTTGATTTGGACCCAACCCGATCCGAGCGTGATATTTTTGAAATATGAGAACTCGGGTCCGTCCCATTTGTACGTCGAGTTCGGGCCGAGCCCAGACTTTTACGGGTCGGGCCCGAACTGGCTTGACCCAATGTTCCACCCTACCTATGAGCATCGGATTGACATCCAAGTGCAATTGATCTCTACATAGGTTGTGCCACTATCATATTTATTTTCACAATTTTATTATTCGTTGCCATTAGCATAATCATCCCTCTCTCGTCAGCTACCTCCAAACCACCATCCCCTCCATATCTCTTGGCAATATCATCGCATCACTTTGTCTCATCAACATCGAACATCACTCTAATATCAATTTTTGAAGTTAACATACACACGAGATCAACATCCAGAAAAGTTGATGGCTGTTGGTCATCTATAGCGACTCTCAGAGAAAAAAAAGCGCTCCAAATGAACAACTTGGTTGAGCGTCTAAATAGGACTCCTTGTTGCCGAATTTCGGGTTTTAAATTCTTCAATTAATTGTTATTTTGATAAAATGAAAATTCGAATGCCAACTCAGCTGGACCCATCTGAGACTGACATGGTTCCATCACATGTGAGAGCGAGTCCACGCTCGTAACGGTTCACATGCAAATCTGACGCCACCGACCCGACACCGAAATGGGAAATGCCGATCATTTGGTCAGAAGCGTTGCTGACCTCTTTGCAGTTCTCAAGTTCTCACGTCAGTTTCCTGTCATCGTTATTTTCATATTTTCTTCATTGAAGATAAAAATAAAATTGTTCGATTAATAAGTTTAATTCTTTAGTGGGACCTCAGCGTTACGTTTACAGAGATGGATATTTGTATATTTATCTGTTCTCAATATTTTTTGCTGACACTGTAAAAATAAGTCCCCATTATGCATCGATTCTAAATTTCAGTGCTAGTTTTTTTTTCTATGTAAGAAAGCAGATTCTGATCTTTTTTCTCTCAGATACAAGTTTTGGAAAGCTTTCGCGACCTTTCCATATAGACTTTAAACCATACAATTGAATGGTAAGTACATCCTTTGTTACATTTCAACTGAAGTCTTTAAGCGGGTATTGAGTCTAATAGAGGTATTTTATGTAATTTAACCTACATTTTTTTTAAAATGATATAGGTCTATGTAAACTAACGTCCACTTATCTAAATTTAAAGTAAAAATATGAGAAAATTACGAGGTAGTATTTTTGGAATTGCATCTAGAATGACTGAGGTAATTACGCAAAGCATGTTGATCCGAGGAAGAAAGACTGTAAAATAAGAAACGATGAAGACTATTTCCCACTTCAGTTCTTCTTTATTGTAAGATAAAGGTGAAATAAGATGGAGCTATACATATTTCTTATTATTTTCGTTGTTCTTGATAATGTTAAAATACTCTGGTTATGGTGGATTTTTGTTTGAATCGAGGATAAATAGTAATCCGTGTTTAAAAGAATAGATAGTGCGATATCTATAGTTGTCATAAGAAAAAGGAGAATAACAGTTTCAAAGATAGTAATAAGCTAATAGCTCAAGTATTCTATGGATATTTATGGTGAGGAACCTCGAGGTATCGCATACATTGCCTTTCTTCCTCTTGGATGGGTACGCGTGAAAGGAACTTAAGAAATATCCCATAGCAAAATATCCTAAGAAATCGATATAAATTTATCCTCAACCACAGAGGTTTTATCTGTGAAGTTTTTGACTATTCCTTGACGGAGAGGATGGCAAAATCAAAACACCTTAGACCTCAAAGTCCAATATTGACCATTCTGTGATTATTAAATACGAACCTATGACTTCCCCACATTATTAACATAAGATGGAATCTTGGAACTACACACATTAAGATAAGAGATAGCATCCATTTGTTCTGGATCACGATTAAATCATCCATTATATTTTTTTCTAGACTTCAAAGCTGTCGAGGCCAATGCTTTATTAGTTGAAGTCCATCGAATTCTACTCAATATAATAAACAACTCTCCCAAGTGAATGGGACAAGCCACCACACGCCAACTATTATCTCTATATCTATTAAACTAGAAATATATTTAAATGACAATGACATCGGATAAATTATAAAAATGCTGGATTTGTAATGCAGGAATTGATTAATAAAAAAAGAGACTAGAAGACATCAGATAAATTATAAAATAGTGGATTTGTAATGTAATAATCGATTACTAAAAAAGAGATTAGTTGTGGCAAAAAACACCTTTTCTCTTTTTTTAATAACGTGTAATTAAATTTTGTTTAGTTGATAATCTCTTCTTTTTTAGCAAGATATAGATAGCCACATTGGACAAGTCACCCTGACGTGGCCGCCACTTTCGCCTCCCCAACCACACAACATGGGATTCTCACCGTCACATCCCAACCAATAGTTTTTAAAAAAGAAAAACGCATATTTTCTCAAATCTCTCCCAAGTCATCCTAACCAAGAAAAAAATGTGTTCTTAGTCCTCAACAAAATCTATAGGTGTAAAACTGGAAACATGTTGAGGACGTACTTTCGTCGTGATTAAGGATCAAATCAGAGAACAATCATTGGATAATACCCGATCTTTTTTTACCCTCCCACGACTATTTTGATAGATACGCTCAATGATATTACCTACAATTTGCAATGCCATTTAGAAGATGTGCATTTCCCAAATCAGGACTGAGGATGAACAAGGCAAAGGATCATGATCTTCCTCTTTCGTTGGTTGTGGGACTAAGTATCTATCCTTCTGAAGTTATGGAAACCTTATAAATCAAACAACTAGGAATTTGCAAACGAAACGAAACCTTCCCCTTCGGAAATAAGTAAGATTTATTCCTAATCTAGTTTGCGAGAATCAAGGATTCCAGGATAATAGGACCTTATCCCTCGATAAAAGAGAACCTTAGGAACTCCCACACAATTTACCCCAAACCCAAACTTAAAAAAAGCATGGAATAAACGGTTCTAATAATATAAAGTGCCAGAAACAATTAAAAATAATCGAAGATATATACAAAAAATAGCACGAACAAATCGACCACAGAGAAGACTCTCAATTAAATGGCAAATCTCTATATACAACGAAAACGAACAGCCAACGAGAATGAACGGGACTTCCGAAACTCTAGACGGGCGCTGCCGCGGACGGCGGCGAGGCCGGGAGGCGCGAGGAGAAATTGCGGTACCGGAACTCCGCTTCGTCGCCATCCTCGTCGAAGACGGGTCCCTCGTCAAAGTTGAGGGCGTAACTGAGCGGATCGTACCCGAAATCCGCCGACGAGTGCCGCCTGTGGTGGTTGTGGTTCCCCTTTCCGACCCTCGAGACGATGCTGCGGCACCGGTCCTTGAGCTCCGGGAGGTCGGGGGCCTTGGAGCGGATCCAGTCGGTGGAGGACCGGACTAGCGCGGAAGCGTTGTTGGAGTGCGCGGCGGAGGGGTTGGCGGAGTCCGTCCGCCGGAAGCAGCAGGAGAAGCACGAGGCCATGCCGGAATTAGGGTTAGGATTAAGGGTGGTGCCTGGTTTTTTCTGGGGGAATGATGGGGGAAGGTAGTTATATAGGTTGGGAAATGACGGATGGGGGCATGGAGTGCCAGCTGGGAAAACGGTAATACGCGTTCGGGGTGGGGAGGGGTAGTTTGGGGTTTTGGGGAGGGGTGGGATTGTGGGCGGGGTATTTGCGAGTGGTGGAGAAGACAGCCTTTCTGGCGCACAGTTTTGAGAAATATATGTGGACAAATATTGTCTCGGTTTTTGGGATGTTTTATCTTCTACGAGTGACCGTTGGATTCTGTTTCGGCTTTTGTTTATATTTTTTGATGCTATAGATATTCGATTCGTTATATTATTTTTTGATTTTAGTTGTCGTTGTTCTACATATTAGTTTAGTATACTTTTGGATTTATTAATTATTAAAGAACACTTATTCTTTCTTCTTAAGTAGTGGTTGATTTGGTTACATGTGCCATCAGATGATCTGTTCACAATCATTGCAAGAATAAAGTTCTCCCCTTGACAAATTAACAGCAAGTTGTCTTGGAAGCTATAGACAAGTGATTGTTTTGTCATTTCAACAAATTGGAATTTTTTATTGATTCTGTTATTATCTTACCTATTGATTTCAACAATTTAGGTTTAAGCATTTTTAGGAATTTTCATTGCATCCAATTATGTTAAAACCTATCATGCTGTTAGAGTTAGTTTTTCCTGAGAATAACTTCTTTATTGTATCGTGAACTTACGATATTCACTAGAATAGTGGGTTATTCCATGGTCAAAACCTCGAATATCTACTTTTACGAGCCAATCGCGTGCGAAATCTACATGAATATTGTAACCCCGCCACAAGCTGGTTCAGCTTCTACTTAAACACTACCAATGGTGTAAATCTATCGTGTCAAGATCACATGTCGTTCATCAAAAGCACCATCTGCATACAAATAGATCTACAACAATAGTAATAAATATTTGATCATAAACAATCCAACTTTATTCAATCTATACAAGTCTTGCTTCATAGCTTCAAATACAAACACATATATGACTTTGAACACAATTTATGTAAATTTATAGTAAAATATGACAATAAAATCACTTGGCAACCTAGCTTCTTGTTTTAAGTCCTTTTTTCCTTGCAAGATAATCTTGCACATTAGATTACACTAAAATAAGGCTAAACCTTAGTTTAACATATGTAAGTAAAGTATGATTAATACTTCCAAAATGCATAAAAAAGCAAATGCTTCTCCCACATTCAGATCAGCTACATGAATGTGAAATATCTGAGTATTTTTTACGTTGATTATCGGCTACTTAAAGCAATTCAAGGGATTTGACCACTAAGATTTTGGATGGTAGGCATTGCACTACAACTAGGCCATTGGAGTGGGTTCTAAAAATACATAAAAAGATAAGTAATTTTAATAACATATAAAAATAATAAAAAAAGTCAAAAGAGAAATCCACTGAAAAGATAAAGAAGCAGATTGTATATAATGTAAAATAAAAGAATTTAGAATAAAATAGATGTTTCCAAAATTATATTTTACAATAAAGTGACTAAAAAAAGTTAGAACAAGTTATACTAAAAAAAGAAAAGAATAAATAGAATAAAAATGAAAATAAACAAAAATGATTGTATTAAGTTCATGTAACATTTAATAATCCTTAACTATTGTTATAAATGTCGATACCATCTAACATATGTTAAATACCATATATAAAATGTACAATTAAAATCTAAATCAAATAAGTGATGAGAAAGTTGAGATCTTTATTGCTATAATACATGCTACTTTGTAAATTTCTAAAAATATAACTATATATTTATAACACATATTAAATTAATATCTATTTTAAATTTTTTTGACAAAATATCGGATTTTTAAATACAAATGTCAATATATATAAATAATAGGAAAAATGATAAAATACATATTTATATATTACCAAGAATAAACCTCATCAAAGTATATATAATTATCTATCATATATAATTAATTTATTTTGATTGTATTTTATCCATATAACATATTTATTCGCATAAAAATATATAATGATATGTAATCGTGATAAAGATAATAATGAAAAATCGTCAATAAAAATATATGTATAATTCCAATATAATTGTATTCAATAAGTAATCACTATTAATATGTAAATATCAAAATTATTTTTATTTTTTATTTTATTTAAATAACATATTTACTTAAAAAATCTAAAATAGATATTAAGTTATTTTAAAATATAAATTTCCATATTTAAAAGTTTTGGAATGAGTTTTAAGTATATTTACACCACGACCCCTAGAAGCTTTTCCTATTATACACCATCTCCTATATTCTTCATATTTCTTCTACACTAGTCGCAAACTTACTCCATCTTACACATCAGTCCCAACAAGTGTTGGTCATGAGGGCCATTGTGTAAAAGTTAGTAAGACTCACGTTGAAGTTTTGATGTAGATATGAAGACTAAAAGGGTTATGGTGTAATTGGCAAAGTTTATAAAGATGACGACGTAAAAGACCCATATTTTGAATAAAATAAATAAATTTCCATGTATAAAATTTGTGGAATTTTTTAAGAGACTTATATACCACGACTCTTATAAACTTTACCAATTACGCAACATCCATTGCATTTTCACATTTTCCCTACACCCGTCACATACTTACTATGTTTTACACAGCAGCCCCGACAAGAATTGACCACGAGATCATCATGTAAAAGTTAGTAAGTTTCAATGCAGAGTTGTGGGGGTAAGTATAAAAAATAAGAGGTTTCATCTAATTGGAATAATTTGTTGGGATCATGTTGTAAAAT
Source organism: Ottelia alismoides (assembly GCA_037367405.1). Taxonomy (NCBI): domain Eukaryota; kingdom Viridiplantae; phylum Streptophyta; class Magnoliopsida; order Alismatales; family Hydrocharitaceae; genus Ottelia; species Ottelia alismoides. The sequence goes on along the minus strand of JAZKJV010010403.1, from coordinate 6,387 downwards.
TAAGGATGCACATAGATCAGATTGGTTCAGATTTTAGCTTAATCTTTATCCAATCCAACTTTAACAGATTTTTATTTTGTGAATCCAATAAAATCCATCAAATATTTAAATCCAATCCATTAGATTACGTATTGGATTGGTTCGGATTTTTATACCTACAATTTCCCACTCAATAGCCAACTCTGCACATTTATACTTTACAACAAACTAGCCTTAGATCATTCGAGTAATGACTTAAAAATCGATCATATGAATATAAGTAATGAAAATAAGAAAAAAACCACAAAATCAAATAGAAATTGTAGAATTCTATTAATCTATTATAAAAAGTTGAAGACCACACGACCAAATTAAATGATTATATAGGATTTGAAATTTATTTTTCAAATAATAATTGATGAATGTCATATTCATCATGCTAAAAGCCGCAAATTAAACCCTGGCTTAACCATTCCAATAAAAATCATCTTTAATTCTTCATTTTTGTCATGTATTATATTGTGTATAATTAACCATTAATTATTTGTATTTAATTTCTCTTATTTTTATTGTATTTATTTTATCTTCAAAAATCCCTAAAAATTAGATAGATAAATTGTCCATAAATCACTGACATGTAAAAAGACTAAAAAATACAAAAACATCTCAAAGATAAAAATCAGTGTTTTTATCCCTCTAAAAATACCCCCAACAATACTTTTTGTACAAATGACCTCTTTTGGCATTTTGACCAACAAGAAAGTTGTAGATCTCGTTGAGACAAGCAACTTTCATGTTTTGACTTTTTCCTAATTTTGCCTCTAGCTAATTCTTTTGTATTTATCTTTGTATTTATAATTTGAATTTTTCTGATTGGGCCACGTGGCGCCCTCTGTGCTGCCCACGTGGCCCGCTTCCCCTTCCTCCACCCGGCGCCCATCATGGCCGTTGGATCTACTCGCCCCTGCCTTCATCTGAGCCCTCCGTCGCCGCCTCATCCCCAGCCGTCGGATCCAGCCCCCAGATCAGATCTCGTCCGCACATTCTGGCTTCATTTTCATCCATCTGATCTACCTTTCATCCAACGCTCCTCCTCGCGCCACGTCTCCCTTCAACCTCCGCCGTTCGATCATATCCTATCCTACGCCCCTCCTGCTTCCACATTGCTCTCAATCTCAACCACAGGAAGCCCCCTCATCCTTTGGTCCTTATCACTCCACGTCACCCTCTCTCTCGCACCGTTAGATCTTCCTCACTCTTCCATCCGAGCCGCTCCTTAACGCCCATCCTCCACTGCACGATCAGACCCTCAGGATCTGATCGCAGCCATTCACACACGCTCACATCCTAGCCGTTGGATCATATGATCCAACGGCTGGGAGGTCGTCTTCCTCCTTCGTAACTCCCCTCCCCCTAGTCATTTCACCTCGCCAACCCGCCTCGCCCTTCCATTTTTAGCCAACATCTCCGACCACCTCTCGATCTCCTAACGCCTCTCCCTCGTAACCCCGTCTTCCCTATTCCTCGCGTAACCCCCAGGACCACTCGCCATCACTCCCAGCCATCAAAACCTTCATGCAAAAATGCCTCTCTCTCACGTAACTCCCGGTTGTGCCTCCTATAAAACCACCTTCCATCCACGCCGAGCAGCCCGTCCACCATTCTTGGGCTTAATCCTAGCTTCCTCCGCCCCTCCGGTGACAGCAGAGGGGCGGAACGTCGAGGCGACGATGGTTTTTGCCCGGTGTCGATCCTCGGCTCCTCCGCCGTGTAGCGGCGCCTCTGGCGTCCGCCGATCTCCATGCTAAGGCCGGGCATGCTGGGCGACGACCTAAAGCTCCGACCCCAGGTCACTTCCTCCGCCACCAACACCTTGCTCCAGCAAGGTGATTTATCCCTCTACTTCTCCTAATTTTCCGATCACCTCCATCATCGTCCGCCACCATCTGACAAGTCTCCCACCTTCGCAAGCTCACCCGCATCTTCGCCCAATTTCCTCCTTCCTCCAGAACCCCCTCGCACTTCGACTCAACTCCTTCGTCTTCACGGTGGAGGACTCCCCTGAGCCACCACCTTCTTCGCCTTCTCCCGGCTCCCATCTCAGTCCATCTCACCTCGCACTTCACTTGCGCACGCTTCGGCTATTACTAACCCTTGCAGGACCCTCAACGACCGAAGCTTGCGTCGAAGCATCTTCGAGGTCTTCTTATCCGGCGAAGCTTCATCAACATTCACCTCCGACCATTCTCGGAGCTTCGCCGCTCCTCCAGGACCTTCGCCAGGCGCCCAACGATCTTTTTCGACCATCAGGCGTGCCCGCGGCAGGCGGAGGAGCTCCATCGACCTCGCCGGAGCCCCACCTACTCCGGTGGGTCGTGGAGGAGGAAGATGCTTTGCCGTCCGATCAAGATGGATCAGACGACCGTGAAGATGGCACGTGACAGACCCGAGCCTCAGTCCGTACCAACAGGCTCGGGTCATCCGAACCTCGACCCGAACCACCATCTACTGCCACGTGTCCCGAGCCGCGGCTGCCTCCTGAGCCTAGGTTTCTCACGTGCACCGCATGTGGGGACTTGGGTATTTTGCAGGACAGCCCTCGTAACTTTTGATAATTACATCCAGGTCCCCAGGCGCGTGCCTCACGTGCGCGCCTGGGTTATTTATAGAGAGGCCCTGCTAGGTTTTGGAAATTGCAAAAAGGTCCCCGCGCATTAGAGAAATTACATCAGGACCCAGGCGGTTTCTTTTATTTGCATTTAGGTCCCTCTAAGGACTTAAATGTAATATTTATAATTTATTTTTCTTGCATTTTTATTACAATTATGCCATTGCATTTTTTTTCTTCATAACTTGAGCACCGTAAGTCCAAATTGCATGATTTTAGTGTCGTTTTGATCCTTGTTTTGTCCTCTACGTCTTAGCATAATTAATTTTCTCATTTGCCACTGTTTTGAATGAAGTGATTTTTTATGTGATAAATGAGACCCTGCTCTCTTGTCTGTGCTTTTATTTAATGACTATTTCTAATGTTGGGATTTAAAATGACCCTGATTTCCATTTCTCTTCTGTTGCTCATATTTTTAGCATATAATTGTAATCTTTAATCCGCTTATAAATTCTCTTGCATTATTTTCATGCATCCTCTGATAATTGCATGAAAACCATCTAAAAATTGCATGCATCTTAGTATTGCATTGTAATTCACTTAGTGCATCATGTGGACCTGAAATTGAAATTAATTCACACTTGTGCTTCATGAATCGAAATTTGATAAATAAATTAAGTAGCTGTGTCCTTGCGTTCGACCTTGGTAGACTTGCCAAGTATAAATACTCCACAACATTCAAAGGACTGTGGTTTTTGCTGAACCGAATTTGCCTCCTATACTACGACAACTTCACATTATTGTAGAGGCAGATTTGACGTTCATCAAATGGCACCGTTGCCGGGGACACGACTTAACTTAATTATTGAATTTTGATTTTCTTTGTTGATTAATTTCAATTTTTTAGGCCCTCATTTCGTGCATCATTTTTTGCATCTTATCTGCTGATTTAATTTCTCTGAGTGTTCTAACGTTTCTCTTTTGTGTTAGGGCCCATGATCATTGAAGACGCTTGATCCTCATGGAGGCGCAAAGTCGGGAGCTTCCGCTGAAGAGGCTGCAAAAGAATCTGTGAAGAAATTCTAGGATTTTAATCTGTCAGATTGCATTGCATACTGTACAAAAAAAAGAACTTGCATTTGCATATTTATCTCCAGTTTTTCATGTTGTAAAAAAGAGAGTAGATCACTTGATGATCTACCCCCCACACACACACCTACACTTGCACATACACACTCACCCCCACCATCTCCCCTGTATATTTCACTCTCTCTCTGTCTCTCTCTCTCTCTCTGTGTGTGTGTGTATATTTCATGAACCCCCTCCCCCTCACCCTTGTATCATAGTACAAACCCCCCCAATTCAGACCTCACTTAGGCTATATGTAGCCTAAGTATAGGGGGGACCTGCCTGCTCATCCCTCCCTCGTACTGTCTTCTTATACGTAGGTCGAATTCGACCTGAGTATAGGAGGATCCTCCTCCTCAGTTCCTCTATATCGCCCTATATTTGATCGAGCCTAGGCTTCATGGCACTTGTGCTATGAGGACATAGCAAAATTTAAGAATAGGGGGGTATACCGTATATTACTGTATATTTACTATAGCCTTAGCTCGTGTTTTTAAAACTTTTTAAATTTTATTTTCAGGCTTGGTTTTGGTAAACTTGTGAATTGAGTTTTGTAAAAACCCTATAAATTGTTTATTAAAATTGAGGGTTTTTTTTGTAAATATTCCTTTTCAAAAAAAAATGAAAAATTAAAAACCCTTTGACTCTGACTACTAGGCTTAGTAGACACTTTCAGTGAGGGAACTTCGGTCTCCCTTAGCAGAGTGGGTGGTTTAGAGGACACCGCATATGGCTCCGTCCTTAAGGATCACAGGTTCGTTTATCGGCCTGTACTTACACCCATACTAGCTGAGAGTGGATACTTTTATTCATTTGAGCCTGGGCCAGTCATTGTCTCTCCGAAGAATTAAAAAAACAAAATTAAAACCCATAAAAATATGCAAAAATCAAAAACCATACAAAAAATTCACTAACTAAGGAGTTGGTGTATTCCTGACACATTCACACTCACTCAAGGCTTGAGGATTTTGAGGACACTGGATTTCTGTGATCTTGAGAATCTGAGTTAACATGCCTTAGTCATTAGGGTTTTTAAACTTAAATTTCCACACTTCACTAGTTTGAAAGATTTGAGCGCTATATTCACTCTTTATCTCTACTTTCAAAAGAATATGATCAGCACCGTCACTTCCAGAACTGCATGAGTGATGAGATGAGTTGAGATATCACTTGAGGAACTAGGAATTTTTGAGTTTAGATCCGATCTAATGATATTCGAGAATGGGATAAAGTTAATGAAGGCTTCAGAAAACCTGAGTGTCAGCAAAACCCTAGCCAGTATGTGAACAGGATTCATATGCTATCTCTTGATATTTACCTATGTGCCAGGGTGTGATGAAACTTAAATGGAAATTGTTGATCAATGTGCGCCAACTTTTGGTAAAAGCAATGGAGCTAGCCAACAAAAAAAGAGGAAATGTCAAAGAAAAAGCTCTAAATACCAAAGTCAAATTACAAATGAGCTTCCACCAATGGCGTGCGCTCCTAAACATTTTCAAAGTGTCCACTTGGACCAAGCACTAATTAGGACCAAGGAGTCGGGCTGACACCACAAAAAAGGCTCTGCATCGTAAGCGATACAAGTCTGGGTGTTGAAGGTATCCTATATACTCAGAAAAGACACACCCCGGTGTACTCTCAGAAAAACAAGTGCAGACGACTCCAACTCTCTTGACGGACACATTGATCAACAATATAAAAATTAACATGTGTTGAGTAAAAAGGCACTCGAGAGGCCCCTTGTTCCAATGTGAGGGAGAGAAAAATAGACACAATCCTATTACCTCCATCATCTGGCCGTCCATCAACATTTCAAGTCTGACAAACTAATGAGACGGTTGACTGAAGCAAGAATAGACTTACTCACTAGTATTGAGGATTAGGTCTAGAGGAGAGTCTTTGGGACTGGAACTTTGAGTGATGCCTCGACTCGACTCTCACGAAATGCAGTACACTAAATTTCATATCCTTATACTATATGTACAAAAAGAGAGTCTGATAATTAGAGAAGTTAGATTCCTTCTCACTAAGGTTGGATAAACCCAGAAGTTTAGGATCTATTAAATTGAGGGTCTTCGAAAGATTGAGCCTTGAAAGCTTCACTTGCACTGTCAGGAATTAATCCGACCCCTTCATTCTTTAGATGCTCGAGGACGAGCATGGTTTAATTATAGGAGTATGAAGAATCTCATATTCATCATGCTAAAAGCTGCAAATTAAACCCGGGCTTCAACATTCCAATAAAAATCATCTTTAATTCTTCATTTTTATCCTGTATTATATTGTGTATAATTAGCCCTTAATTATTTGTATTTAATTTCTCTTATTTTTCTTGTATTTATTTTATATTCAAAAACCCCTAAAAATTAGATAGATAAATTGTCCATAAATCACTGATCTTTAAAAAGACTAAAAAATACAAAAACATCTCAAAGATAAAAATCGGTGTTTTTATCCCTCTAAAAATACTCCCAAAAATACTTTTTGTATAAATGACCTCTTTTGGCTTTTTGACCAAAGAAATTGTAGATCACGTCGAGACGAGCAACTTTCATGTTTTTGACTTTTTCCTAATTTTGCCTGAAAAAGGCCGAATTCGGAAAAATTTAAAACATGAAAGTTATAGATCTTGATGAGATCCACAAGTTTCACAAGTTTCATGTTGACCAAAA